>PVHX01007239.1:0-93016 GCA_004024805.1 Geosciurus inauris | reverse complement strand
GTAAGCCAATCCCAAAAAACCAAATGCCGAATGGTCTCTCTGATTAGTGGATGCTGATGAATAAGGGAGGTGGGAATGGGAAACATAAGAGAAATAGAGAAACACTGGACGCGACATGGGGGAGGCGGGGGGCAGGAAAGGGGAATGGGTATAGTAAAGATGGTTGATAAAAAAAATATATAAATATATATATATATATCTATACTGTTCATTGAAAGTGCATATAAAGGTGTTTAATATGAAGAATGTAATCTGCTTATAATTTTGTGCAAAGTTAGAAAAATTATGATTGTAACAATTTTTTTCTATTTGCCTCAACAAATGTTTTCAGTGAATAGTGTGTACAGCTTCTGAAAATTTGTTTTTTTTCTGTTATGTTTGATAACATGTATGAAAATGCAACTTTTGAGAAAAAAAAATAAAGTAAAAAAAAAAAAAAATGAGGAGGTAGGCTCCTTGGAGGAAATGACTGATTCAAGGAAAGAGAAAGTACAAAATTAGCCTGAATTATCTTCTTGTGGCCGAAAGTAACAAAGTGAATAAATAAATAAAGTGACAGAGTTATTTTGAAGGAAAAAGCTTGAAAGGGATCAAATTTAGTCAAATTTGGCATAATTTGAGCATCAAAATAAATAAGAACAGTGTGGCCACTAAATAATGGCTTCCAAAGATACCCAGGTCCAATCTCTAAAACCCACGGATATTACTTTCTATGGCAAAGGGCTTTTGAAGATGTGGTGAAATAAGGATCTTTTGACAGGGATATCATCCTGGATTATCTGCAAGCCTTAAATGTAATCACAAATGTCCTTATAAGAGGGAGGCAAAGGGAGATTGAACTACACAGAAGGAAGCCATGTGGCCCCTGAAGCCAGATGAACCACTGCTGGCTTTGAATATGCAGGAAAGGACACCAGCTCAAGACTGCAAGGGAGGCAGTTCTTGGACCTGGAAAAGACAAGGGAATGATTCTCTCCTAGATTCTCCAAAAGGAATGCAACTCAGCAATGCCATGATTCAGCCCAGTGAAACTGACTTTGGATTTCTGACTCTGAGAGAGTAGAGTAATCAAGTTTGTGGTGATTTGTTACAGAAACTAGTGCAAAAGTATACAGCTAGTCATGGATTACAACTTGCATAATAAGTTGCAAATAAAAGAGAACTCATGAGTCCATCCTAATATTAGATGATAGATAATAAGCAGATGAAAAATTAGTAAATGCCAGATAAGAGAGAAGGAAGGTCCTTCCTTAAAGAGTACAGAAAGTACTTCCAGTACAGAGTATAGAAGGAATGACAGAAAAGTCACAATTCCATAACCAACATAGTGAAGAGTGTTTTAGGCAAGGCTCATCAATGAACGCTAAATAGGTGGACAGTTTGGTGAGACAAGAAAGAGAGCAACTGTGTCCTTCAGGAATGCCTTGACCAGGCAGTTAAAATTAATATCACCAAGTGTGGACAGACATTGTGTGGCTTCAGCTGTGACACCCTGAGAAAAACAAAGAATCTCTTTTGTGGTACTCTGTCTGGAGCTGCATCTAACGATGAGGAAGCATCAGGCAAAGCCAACTTGAGGAACAGGTAATAAGACAACTGACTTCAGTGTTTCAAAATTGCCAATGTCATGAAAGACAACAAACAGGACCTGTTCAAGATTAAAGGAGACTAAAGAAAAGTGGGAAGTAAAAACAGGATGTGAATCTGGACTGGATCCTGGACTGGCAGGAAAGTGCTCTATTAGGAATATGAAATGAATATTCTTAATATTATTGGGACAAATGAATGATTGGAGTATGGATGGTAGAGTAGGTGCAATGATAGCCCCAATGTTAAATTTCTTGAAACCCCCACGGGTAATCTAATTATGTATTATAATAATAGTCTTATTCTTAGGAAATACCCACTAAAGTATTAAGGGGTAAGGGTGTCTGCAACCTGGGAGAAAACGTTTGCAACAAATACTGGGTGAGCTGAGCATTCCTGAAATTCAATGAGGAAAAAAAAAAAAATAGAAAAATGATTGTGTAATGCATAGTAAACCAAAAAACTTGAAAAGATATTGAACTCTCTTGTAATTAAAATATAACAAATCACCCAATGAGATCCCAGTTTTGCCCATAAACTGACAAAACTGAGAGCTTAGAAATATAAAATGTTAGCAGGAAATAGTAGAACTAGACAATAATGTCATCAAGTCACCTGTGACCCACATACACACAAAGAGGCCAGTACAGAATTGTTCATTGTAGTGATATCTAAAATGAACAACTGGAAGCAGCATGAATATCTGCAGGAACATGGGTAGAAACTAAAGTCATTTCATTAAGGGAAAAGCGGGTTGTACAGTATCTATGCAATTATTCTATGTACAATTAAAATATCAACAATAAATATACTATTAAACAACATCATATATATTTTATGACTCTACATATCTATATCTAGAAGTATATAAGAGCAAGGAAAATGATTTTATAGAAAATGTAACCACCAGGAGCTCAGGGCAGGGAGGGGATGGGGCTTGCTCTGAGATGTCTTCAGTTTTATCTCCAGTGCTTTATTTTTTGAAAAGGGAAGTGTATTCCTATATTGCCTGTGTAATAAGGATTCCATGTGTAATTAAGGATTTCATATATAATTGAACATTAATTCAAAAATGTAGGCAGCTGTCCTTACCTTCCTGAGGCCATTTATAAATCAGTTTTCCTCCGTCATCTTATAAATCAGCTACTGTAAGCATCATGAATGAGGGACACTTGCTGGATGATGGTCCCCTCTGCGATTCTGACTTCTATTTTTACTCTGGGCATTTCATTTAAATCTGTAATACTGTGATTTGGAAATTAAATTCAAGTGAAGACAAAAGAAGAGTGTCTCTGAATTTCAGCAGCGTAGGTCTCTACCTTCTTGTTCAAATGCCTGTGTAAGAACTTCTGCCTATGTGTGAGGAACTTGGTGAAGCCTCACCAGAGCATCATGGTGGAGTTCAGCTTTGTTCTTGTGTGACATTATGAACTATCTCTCTTCCCAAGTCTCATGACTAGAATCCCTGAGCCTCACATGAGACCACAGTCTCTTGGAGAATGTGTGTGATGCCTGTATTACTCTTGATGGACTTATAATATCCCTAGATAGCCTATCATGGCTTCATGGAAATGAGAATCCCAAGGGAACTGACTAATTCTCAAGTTAAATTGCCTTGAAGTTTTTGTCTTTGTTTTTAATGGAGAAACTGAGATCCAGAAATAGGAAATAACATCTCGAGGTCACAGAATATTAGAGAACAGTTAGAAGCAGATTCCAAGACCTGATCATCCCCACAACATGACCGTTGAATTTGTGTGATATCCCATAAGAGCACTCGTTTTGTGAATTAGATGCTGGAGTGACTAGAAAGGAGGAGATTATCCCTTCCTCTGTCATTAACCTGCCTGCTCAGGCCTTAACACCATGGCATAGCCCAGTACGGTAGGCACTCCTCCCATGGACATTGCCTGATCCAGGAGAGGATGCAGATGGCCAGTAGTGGTGATCTGCATCAGGATGGGACCTCATGAGAACTGCCAAGAATAAGCCTGACTTTCATTGCAAAGAATAAAACTGAAAGTTGTGTTTTTCTGGTCCTCAGTTACTGGCACACTGTTCCCAATCATTAGAAGCTTGTTCCGGGCAAATACACAGAGAAGGAACCAGTATTCCTCAGCCCTCACGTGCTGGTGTCTTACTACTTTTCTATTCTTCTTGAATGACAAATGACTGCTGATGACAAAATTGATGTGATATTAAAAAAAAAAAAAAGTGAAGTTCTAGAGCCATGTCTATAAAAGTAGCTACGCAGGTGTGAGTGTGGGGAATCACAGCTGAGAGGAGGCTGCTGCCAGCACATTTGACAAAACAGTGTGAATGGCCTTCTGAGGACGCTCTCATGGGGTGAGAGTGCTGTGGAGTGTGTGTAGCAGACCCAGGTCCTGGTATTTGTAGACATATCCAGCATTTATTCACTGTTCTTGGTTTTCTGATCTGTGGAATGATGATCATACCAGGGTCAATGCCAGTCTTTGGTGTGGTGAAGCAAAGCGAGCAGAATGGAAAGAGCCCAAACTCCTCTTGCAGAACTCCTTTAGGAATCAAGTAGGATGACCTATGTAAAGAATGTAATATTGAAGGTGCCCATGTTGCAATGAGGACGTATGGAATCCAGCAGAAGCAGCACTTGGGCTTAAAATCAGACCCTTAGATTTTCATTAATGTCATTTCCTAGTTCTGTGATTTTGAGCAAAAAAAATTTTTTCCTTCTCTGAGTTTCTACACTGGAAAATGAGGAGTAAGGATAGGTCTTGCAGCCCTGGCTACATTTAATGAGACAAAGTTCAAAATGAGGAAGGAGGTCAAATATTCTCTCTGCAAGGATCAGAACACTTGGAGCAATATATCTCATTTTTGACACCACACTTTTAGAAGGGTGATTGCCCTACATGGATGGGTTGAAGAAAGTGACCAGGAGGAGAAGGGAAGAGAACTATATTAAAGAATCAAGGTTATATATACAATCATGGTTCTTACAATCATGGAGACTGAGAAGTCCTAGGGTTTGCAGAAGGCAGGCTGGAGACCCAGGAGAGCTGACAGTGGAGCTCCAAAGGCATGAGAAGTAGGAGCAATGGTTGCATAAATTCTAGTCTGCTAGCTGGCAGACTCAAGACCCAAGCAAAGCCAGCATTTCAGTTTAATCCAAAGGCAAGAGAAGACTCATGCTCCAGCTAAAGTGCTCAGGCAGCAGGAGTTCCCTTTGACTTGTGGGAAGGTCAGTCCTTTTCTTCCTCCAGGACTTCAACTGAATGACGCTCACCCGCATTGAGGAGAACCATTTGCTTTACTCAGTCTACAGAGTCAAATGTCAATCTCAATCAGAAACACCTTCACAGACATACCCATAATAATGTTTGAGCAAATGGCTTGGCACCACATAGCCCAGTCGAGTTGACAGATAAATTAACTATCTCAGGAGCTAAGGCCCATTTTCTCTGAGGGATAGCTAGGAGTATTCAGCTCCTTCATTTATCAGCTATGAAACTGGTCTGTGAGGCAGTTATGTCCACATTCTACAGATGGATTCTGATTCAATATGAGAAGAAAATTTCCAGCATTCAGGATAGTTAAGAATGAAATGAGCTCCTTGGAGAATATATTCAATCTTGCCGAAGATGCACAAACCCAAGCTAAAAAAATCCCTTGTATTGGAGATTGTTAAAGTGGATCAAGTGCCACGTGCAGGATTCAGCCTCAATTGGACAACGTACTTGACCAGAGGTTTCCTCCAAGCACATAAGGCAATGGTTCTGTGACTTTGTGAAAGTGCTGTACAAGTGCAGGTAATATTCTTATTTGTAATCACAGAGGACCAGGCACTTAAAATATTTTGCTCAAGTAACAGCATCCCATGCTCTCTAAGAATGCTCATCCAATGACACTCTTACTCAGCAATGATCAGGTGCTCCCTATTACCTAGTGAAAAACACCCAAACTCATTGGCCTAGCATACATGGATCTCTAATAATGCCCTACCTATCCTTACAGCCTGATTCCCTACTAATTTCTGTATAGACACTGTACATAGCCCAGGACATGCTCTGGATTTTTGAGGCTCTATATTCTGTCCCTCCAACAAGATGTTCTTTGAATTGCTCAAAACTGGACTAGGTATCCTCCTGCAAGTTCCCTGGGCCCAATGCTCTGGCAATCATGCCAGCATTTGTCACAATACATTGCAATTGCCTAGTTTGTTGGGTCTATCAAGATCAAGAGCTAGTGAACCAAGAGCCCCTTGAAGGCAGGAGCTCTAGCATGTTTGATGCAGTGCCTTGCCTGAATGTCTGCCTCAATGCCTGGGACACAGTAACAGTCCAAAGTATCATTTGCTGACTTGAATTGTGTTTTTCACAAACTCCTTCCATCTGACTTCTGGCAGCACTTTTGTCCTTCTTATTGCTTTAAATCATGCTGTGTGGGTCCACTCAATGAGTTGGGGTCCTGAGTCATGAAAAGGGATCCTCAGGGAAGATGAAATGGGGTCTCACAGGTTGAGGTTTTGGGGTGACGGTCCCAGACTCAGGGGGTAGGTAAAAATTGCTCTGCTGGAGCGAGAGGAAGAAACACTATTTATTCCAGAAAGTGCAGAAGCTTATATACACTCCTGGACCAGTCATGGCCCAGAGTTATAAACAATGGGGTACCACTCTCAGGCAGTGCCATTCATCAGCATAGAATGGGGAAAGAGGGAGGGGAAGAGTTGAGGGTCAGAGAGTGCACCTACCCTTCTTCCATAATGCCTTTCATTCAACCACTTCTTCATCCAGCTGATCCTGAATGTTTCTTAGGTGCCAAGCTCTGCATGGGGTTTGGGGGCTGCGTCAGGAAACAGGACATAACCTTGCCTTTCAGGACGCTTACATTCTAGCTGTCAGAACACAGACCAGAAGCCATGACAAGACACTCTACAGACTTAATCTCGCTCACTAGGCAGAGAGCTCCTGGAGGGCAGGGGCCATCTAGGCTTTTTCATCTCTGAATCTTTTGTGCATAACCAAGAGTAAGCAAATAGGATGTAATTACAGAATGAATAAGTAAATATAGGTAATTCCATAGTTGTGCTAATAATTAGGTCATTTCTTCCTATCTAGGCAAAACACTGAGTTCTCAGAAAATTCCAGATTTTTGGAACTGAAAAGAACTCCAAATACCAAAGAGTCTAATTCTTTATCTATGATTTTAATTCCTTCTATAATATCCCTACAATTAATTTCACAAAGACAAGTATGAACTCCTAGGCATGGAAGCATCATAGGAAAATAAGATGATCTAATATTTTTTGGCTGATGTTTAGATGTGTTCAAAGTGGAAATTTTAAAACTTTACGGTCTATTAGGTCTACAACTGGCATATCTATTGGTGTTTCACCATTTCTTTTTACTATATAAAATGTGACACAGATTTGATCCTGTTACAGCAAGCACTATGACAGCCAGAACACTTTCCTGGTGAAACAATTGTCACGCTGCAGCCCATAGCCCACCAGTTCCACACAGCAGTCACACAACAGATGCAAATAAGAGGATTGAGCAGTTTATCAAACTTCACCATGATCGTATTTGTCTCAGAATGAAAACCACATTAATTGAGTGTGTGTGACAATTCATTTGAGTTCTCTTGGATTGGTTTGCTGTGCAAATTGGTAGCAGCTATAAGGGAAATATTTAACCTAATAGAACATGAATACACTCAAACAATTTCTAAGTCCTCTTCAAACCATTTTGGCAAATGCGTTATTGAGGACAAGCAATGAAAGTGCTAAACATAAATAATTTTGTCAATGTTTTAAAAGCACTTGTTAGTTGCTATGGTGCTACTGATATTTTGTTTTCAATAGCAGCAGCAGCACAATAAATTTACTTACATGATGTGGTTGAATTTTCAAAAGTCTTTACCATTTTTTTTTCTGCCTCCTGTTCAGGGGTGCATGGGATTTTGCCATCTGAGGAAAAGGATTGCTTGGGAGGGCCTCTGTGAGTTTATGGAGTTTGTGTCTTAAATGACAAGCCTCATGAGGTGAATTGTTACATTATTATTTACAAGGACAAAACCAAATGACAGGAATTAGGCTTTGGGGATTCAGAAAACATTAAAACACTTTTATGCCCTTGAGAACCAATTTGTAGACATCTGGTAAGGACATGGATGGAATCTGTGGGAATCAGGGTTATCATATTAATTAGGATGCAGAAGATTCATGTTGAAGCTTTGGAGTTGCAAACTTAGGCTCACATTGCAGGTCTGCTCCTTGTGAGCCATGTCATCTCAAGCTACAGACTTCACCTTTCTGCTCCCCTATCCGATCACCCGTAAAAAGGAAGAAGTCACATCTCCTAGAGGATCACTGGGAGGATATGAGGTTATGCATCTAAAGCACCCAGCCAGATGCTCAGGAAATGTGATTTTCTTTCTGCCTGAGTAGCATGCAGTGTAGACATGTGCATGTGCCCAGTTAGTGGAAGTGGTGAATTCCAGTCCAGTTTGGGGCCCTTTGCAAAAAAACATCTGCAAGAACCATTATGGCAGCAATCAATTAACTCTGAGTGCTACGATTCATTATGAAGGCCAAGAGAGAAAATATTGCTGAGACAAACTGCTTGGCATTCTTTTCTGTCTTTAACACATTTGTCAGCACAAGGAAAGGAGAGAGAAAATAAGAAGTCCTAGTGTCAAAGAGGACCTCTTCTTGACTTGGTTGTACATGACATTCTCATTTAGAATCTGAAGATGAGGACAGCCTCACCTGAGGACAAGTGACAATCCAGGAGGACCCCAGGGTATTATCAGTCCATCTCTCAGAGTCTGGATTCTTATCCATTCCTTTGTTCTTAAATAGGGGTGACTGAAAGAAAAGAGAGAAGAAGGATTAATGAAAGCAATATTGTGTAAAAACAAGGACATGAATGTGTGCTGGTGAAGAACCCCAGCTTCAGAGCTGTAGAGGTCTGACTTTCAATCCAAAATCAAGTCCAAGTTCAAACTTGCTAACTGTCTAACTTCAGGTGTTTGCTAAACCCTCTAAGCCTCAGTATCTGTTTCTATTTAAAAGGGCATACCAATGTCTACTTAAAGATGTGGTGTTAAGTGAGACTAATGCCACTTTTCACTGTTGGTACATTATATATTCATTGGCTTCTTTGTGTATCAGGAGGATCTCCATCAAATTAGGGCAGGAAAGTTATGTTGTGTTCACCCCTGCATTTGCACATGTAGAACCCTGACGTACATAGTTGGCACCTTATAAAAGTTGGTTGAATGATTAAATGATGATAATGTAGATAAATGGTTTGGCACAATGTCATTCCTGAGAACCTTTGGAAGACTTGTGGATAGCTTTCAGAAATTCAGTGAATGGGGAAAATAACTGTCTTGGGATCTCTAAAGCCAAGTTGGATTTTGCTTTGAACAACTGCATAGCAGAATACGTGTCAATAAGAACTTGATTCCAGCAGGACTGGGTGGAAATCCCAGCTCTCCCACTCTTCTCACCTTGGGTGAGTTACTGCCCCTCTGTTTCCTCACCTATAAAATGGACTAGCTATAATTATAGCACCTACTGCAGAGTCTCACTGTAAGAGTTCGGTTTATTATTATTTGGTAATGGAAGGGGTGGATTGGCAACAGGAGGATGCTTACAACAGTGAAAATCATCAAATCCCAGGGATCTTGAATGAGGTGCAAAGGTCACTGCTTGCAGACTGTGTCCCACCCCAGGACAGAGGCTCATTTCTGCTCCACCCCTGGGGGGATTAGAGGAGGTCCATCAGGGTAGGTGTCTCCTGCAAAAGCACAGTATCTCACACTGGTCTAGACACCTTGGGGAACACAAAAGTGATTCCATCCCCCCAATCCTTCTTGGAGAAAACTTGTCCCCTACATCATTGTCCCCTCTACCCCTGGACTAAGTTAGAGCTCATGATTATGAGATCTCAGTGTGCCTTTCCTCTCCAAACACCCTGCCACATGGATGAGGACCTGCTCAGTGTCCTTCCTGACAGACTCACACCATGAGTATAGTGATAGTGTCTGAATGTCCATCTATCTAGCCCCAGCACCTAGCATAGTTCCTGGCACATCTTATGGATTCAACAAAGTCTGCAGAATGAAAAAGTAAAGGAATACATGAAGTGTACCTGTTTTTTTTATCAAAAATGTAATTCCATCAAACATGCAGTGTGTTTGATGGAATTACATTGCCTGTGCCCAAATGTGCATTCTTTCTCTTCCCACCCCTCTCTCTCCTCTCTTTCTCTCATTCAATCCCTGCCACTTTTATTTCAATAGCCAAAAAATGAGGTTATAACTTTTTACCTGGATTCCCCATGCAGACTCAGACATGCCGAAACTGTGCACTTGGAGACAAGATGTCCCGCTGAAGAGTCCTGACTCTGATTGGCAGCAACTTGTGGACTCCATGAGAGGTAAGCTTCTACCTGAAGGTGCCCTTCAGACCTACACAGAAACTTCCTTGTACCCAGGGCTCTGGGGCCACACCAGGGGCAGCCAGAGCCCAAGAGCCTCTGGAAAGTTGTCACGTTGCTGGCGGCCAGCCTGACCCATGCAGCCCTCTCTGTGGATGGTGACTCATGTCAAAGGGTTGTATTTGCGTTCCAGCTGCACACCCAGGGAAGATTCCCTTCTCCCATTGGCCAAGCGCATGCATGCACACACACTGCTTACATATGCACACAAACTCTCTCTCACACACACACAATGCTCTCACACACCTATACACAGATACACACAAAAGCATACATGTTTGCTCATATGCATTCACATATACTGACAGCCATCCACACATACACACAAATTCACAATATACTCACACACCCACAGACACATGTACATATATACATACTCTCACGTATACAAACACTTACAGACACACATGCTGCATATTGTGTTAGGCAGCTTTCCATTGCTGTGACCAAAATAGCTAACAAGAATAATTTAGAGAAGGAAAAATTTATTTTGACTCATGGTTTCAGAGGTTTAGTCCATGGTCAGCCACTGCTCTGGGCCCAAGGTGAGGCAGAACGTCATGATGGAAGGGCATGGTAGAGGGAAGCTGCTCCATTCATGACAGCCAGGAAGCAGAGAGAGGCATGTGGAGAGTGGCTGCAGGGAAGATGAAGCCTTCCAGGGCAGGCCCCCATTGACCTACCTCCTACAGTCACCAACCAGTCAGTCCATTCAAACTAGGATGGATCCATTAAGTGGAAGCTCTCATAATCTAACCCTTCACTTCTGAATACTCCACATTTACAAAGGAGCTTTTGAGGGACACCTCATGTCCAAACCATAACATATATATTCACTCAGTCTCACTCACATTTAAAACAAATTCACAAACACACGTATAATCACTGACCAAAGAGCGGAAAGAGAGAAACGAGGCACCCAGATGCTTCAGGGAGGCAGTGACCTGGCCGCTCACCTCACTTTGGAGTCCGTGGCCTCAGTTCCTAGCTGGGCTCTGAGCCCATCTACTAGGCAGACACTGGAGCCAGCAAGGCCCCAGCAAGCCCACCTGGTCATCAGGGCTGGGAACTTCTCCAGCTGGGCCTGCCCACCCTGCTGCCTGCTAACTTCCCCAAGCCAGCTGTTTTAGACCTTCCCTCCTCATCTCTTTTCTGTCTCTCAGCACACGATGAGCTCCAGCTTCCCCATCCCTTCCACCCAAGTCCTCGAATCATCACCTCCTTCCCTTCCCTCTTGTCTCAGCAGTAAGTGTGCAGCACATCCTACAGGAACAAAGCAGGCAAGCTTCGGGGTCAACAGATGTGGGTCTTATTCCCAGCTGATCCTTTCCTGACTATGGATTTGGGCAGGTCTGTCACCCTTTTCTGATTCAAATTTCCTCATCTGAAAATGAGCTCATCCATATCTCAGATGGGTAAATAATGAGAGAAGGAAAGGAGGTGCACAAGGCAGGGCCTGGGCCGCAGTCAGCCCTCAGTAAGTGCCCACTTCTCCTTTCCTGCTTTCCAGCAAGGTTAAGCCCTTCCTCTGGACAACCCTCATTGTGTGCCTGGGTCTCTCTTTACTCCATCTGTCAACTTCCCCTTCAAACCACTATCCTTTCTCTCAACCTGACTTCCATCTCCTGATCTACAACTCTGCTCCCTGTAGAAAGCCTCCCTCAGCAATGCCCCTCTCCATTGCTCATCTTCTTCTCTCCATCTACGATATGAATACACTATTCACAATATGAATCTGTGCTCTTCCTACTACTTCCTCCTCTTCTGTCCGCTGCAGTCAGGTTTCTATTCACCCCACCTCTGATACTATAGATTCCATCTGCTCCTGGCTTCCTTGAGGTCCTCAGTGCTCAGCTCAATCCCACCTCCTGGGCACCTCCACAGTGCTGGTGCCATGGTGTGATCCCTCCAGCATGAGGTAGGGGTGGAGAGTGAGGGGACTGGGGCAGACAGCCTTCCTTCAAGTTCTGTCTCTGCTACTCCCAGCTGTGCAACCTGGGGCCATCCCATATGCTCTCTGAGCCTGAGTTTTGTTATCTATGAAATGGGACCATGAGGAGTACTGGATTATTGGTTTGCATGAGGACCACAGAGACAACATATGTTGAGCACATCCATGCAACTCATGTTAGACGATCATCACTTCTAATTTTGATCCTTACACTCTATTACCCAGAATCCAGAGCCTCTGAAGTCCTCTTGAATCCTCATACATGGATGTTCTCCAGGGCTCTGTCCTCAGGCCTCAGGTATGTGCTAGAAAACCTAACCATTTCCACAGTACCCCTCCCTTCCTCCCAGATGACTCCACTGCAATGCAGCCAATCCTAATGCCTCTTCTGTGCCCCTGATCTGTCCAGTGTAGGGACTTCTGTACATCTCTCTCTGGATGGAGACTCCCACTGCCTGGTTTAGATGCCAACTTTGGTCTTTGAGCAGGGCAGCTGAACAACCAGATTTTTCTTCAGTAAGAATACTCCAGAGGAAAGAGATCCCAAACAGCCACTCCAACGAGGAAATGGCTGCCTGCAAGGCAAAGGAAAGGGAACTATCTCTGAGCTCATGTCTCATTAGAGCTAAAGATAAGCCTGTAAGGTAAGCACACTGACCCCATTTCAGAGTCGAGGGGAATGGAGGTGAGCCAAATGCCAATCCCACTTTGTCTCATCACACCTGAGACAGCACCTATTTTAAACAAACTTTTCTCCAGGCACTGTGACTTTTACCATACTATTTAAATCCTTCCAGTGACCTTATCAAGGAGTTATTTCCATTTTATAGATAAGTAAACTAAATTTCAGTAACTTTCTCAAGGCTGGATTTGATTCAGTTCAACTGATGACATGAGCTACTATTTTTTTGATGGCAAAGCTCCTTCTCTTCCTTCTCCTTCTTCTCTCTGTACCTGCCACATTTCCTATGTAGGTACATATGCAAATTCCGAAGAGACCAGTTTCTGGAGATAAGCCAGAGATTATCTTCCCTAGGTGTCCCTGCTGGAGTCAAGCCCCAGTGTGCAGTCCATGCAGAGGTGCCTTTGAACACCAAGCCTCATGGAAAAAACTAGATTTTCAGATAGTATTGTTTTTAGGCCAGTACAAGAACTCTGCAACTCCAAAAGCAGCTGTTTCATAATCTAGTAACATTTCATGGTTTAGTGCAATTCTCCTCAGATAACAAAAATAAGTTTAAGGAAAATGTTCTTTGTTTATGAATCAAATATTACCTTCCCTTTCTCTAAGGAAATAGACTTTAAGTTCCAAAGAGATAAAATAAAGGGTGCAGCCGCTGACTTAGTGAACCCAATGATGTATCCTCTTTTACCCCTTTACCTTTGTATAAGTAGTAGCACACTAGCCATAATTTTCTGCACTTGGCTTTGATGGCAATATGACTGCTGAAACTTTCAAGTGGTGCACAAATGTAACGAGTTACTATTATAATGTCACAATATTTTAATAATGTAAAATGGAAACTATGAAGATCAAATTAATTTTTCTTAGAATTTGTAGAGAAAACAGAGGAAAGACTCTGATATAACATTTGGATATTTTATGATACAGCATTTGGATATTTTAGTGAAAAATGCTACATATTCCAAGTTTCTCTAAATTTAATTTAAACACTCCAGAAGTCATGAACAATTGATTAGCAAATATATTTTATAAACAAAGGGTGCTTTGCACCATCTAGACATTGAACAAAGCTACCTTGTGTTAACAGCACCACCCAGAGGCAGATGAGAATCCTTACTATCCCTGCTCGCAACTTCTTTTCTTCGTTTACATCTTCAGAAATCCATACACGTTCTTAACATACACACATTTATGTTACCAGCACCAAAACAGGCATGAAGACCAATGGAATAGAATAGAAGAATAGAATACATAGAGACAAACCCACATAAATAGAGTTCTCTCATACTAGGTAAAGGTGCTAAAAACATACATTGGAGAAAAGATAACCTTTTAAACAAATGGTGCTGGGAAAACTGGAAATTCATACATAGTAGAACAAAATTTAACCCCTATCCCTCACCCTGTACAAGAGTCAACTCAAAGTGGATCCAACACCTAGGAATTAGAATGGAAACCCTGCAGCTGCTAGAAGAAAATGTAGACCCAACACTTCAACATATAAGCACAGGAACTGAATTCCTTAACAAAACTCCTAAAGCACAAGAAGTAAAATAAGAAATCAATAAACGGGATGACACCAAAGTAAAAAGCCTCTTCACAGCAAAAGAAATAAGAGAGTGAAGAGGGAGCCTACAGAATGAGAGAAAATCTTTGCCACCCACTCCTCAGATAGTGTTAGTATCCAGAGTATACAAAAAACTCAAAACACTTAACACCAAAATAAATAAATTAATAATAATAATAACAACAACCCAAACAATAAATGGGCAAATGAACTAAACAGACACTCTCAAAAAAAAAAAAAAGAAAGAAAGAAATACAAAGAGTTGACAAATACATGAAACAATGCTCAACATCTCTAGTAACTAGAAAAATGCAAATTAAAACAACACTGAGATTCCATCTCACTCCAGTCAGAATAGCATTTATCAAGAATACAAATAACAATAAATGTTGGTGAGGATGGGAGGAGAAAAGTACAGTCATACATTGCTGGTGGGACTGCAAACTAGTGCAACCACTCTGGAAAGCAGTATGGAGAATTCTCAAAAAACTAGAAATGGATCACCACAAGATTCAGATATTCCACTCCTTTAAAGATTCAAAATTAGCATATTACAATGATTCAGCCAC
This sequence comes from Geosciurus inauris, assembly GCA_004024805.1. Classification (NCBI taxonomy): domain Eukaryota; kingdom Metazoa; phylum Chordata; class Mammalia; order Rodentia; family Sciuridae; genus Geosciurus; species Geosciurus inauris. The sequence goes on along the minus strand of PVHX01007239.1, from coordinate 78,171 downwards.
ATTGATGTTTATAGCAGCACAATTCACAATAGCCAGGCTATGGAGCCAACCTAGGTGCCCTTCAACAGATGAGTGGATATAGAAAATGCGGTATATATACAATGTGGAGTATGACTTAGCTATAAAGAAGAATGACATTATGGCATTTTCTGGTAAATGGATGGAACTGGAGACTATCATGTTAAGTGAAATAAGCCAGTCCTTAAAGGGCAAACATGAATGTTCTGTGTGATATGTGGAAGCTAGTTGAAAATAGGGGGGATGGGAGGTAAACAATAGAAGAAAGATCTGGAGAGCAGATGAATGGGAATGAAAGGAAGGGAAAAGAAAAGGGACAAGGAAAGACAGTGGGATGAATGTGATCTAACTTTCCTGTGTACATATATGAATATGCCATAGTGAATCTTACCATCATGTATAATCCACAAGAGACTAATTTAAAAAAACTAAGTAAATAGCAAAAAGATCAGTAGAGGGAAAGGAACAGGGAGAGGAAGAAAGAGAGGGAATACTGGGGACTGAATTAGAACAAATTATATTCTACACTTTTATAATTATGTCAAAATTAATCCTAATGTTATGCATAACATAACATGAAAAAGAACCAATAAAAAAGAATTATTATTATGATGCTGAAAAGCAGGGTTAGTCATACCAGAGAAGGTATCCAAGCCTTTATCTGTTCCCATATTCCCTCAGGTAGTTTGTGCTGGAGGGCTTGGTCCCTTAGCCACTTGGCTTATTGTAAGATCCTCTAGGCTTATGTCTCCACCTTGCTGGTTCATTTATATACACACCCCAGGAGAAGTCAGCAATAGTACAGACTCCATCTTGGTAAGGAAATTAGGAAAATTTGTAGGTCTTAATTTGACTTATAACAAACTTGTAACTCTGGTAGCATCTTTTGTAACCCTTTCTTTATAACTTCCCAGTTTTACTTACAAGTGGAAATCTCAAGTTATATAAAAAGAGGGACATTTCCCTTTCCTTCCTTCCTTTTTGTAGAATATGACCTTCCTTTTTGTAGAATATGCACTGGTTGGTTCCTGTTCTCTAGAGTCCTTACAACCCCCTTGATCAGGAGGCAGAGTGGTTCACTGGATTTTCAGGACCCTTAGAGAGACCCTGTCATTAACTGAGTTCTGGCTGACGTTCAAGGGCAAGGGACAAAATATTGGCTGCTTTTTCTGTGGCCCTTTTACTTTCTTGGCTTTGGTCTCCAAGTTTTGGTCTTAAACATTCAGCAGACCAGTTTCACCATTCTTGAAGTGGGAATAATGAGTTTTAATTTTCATTCTATAATTTAACAATTACCCCTTTGTTTGATTAGGGCTAGTATCAGTACTGGAAATCAGCATTTTAACTCATTTGTCCTGGAGGTAATGCTTTATTGTCTTAACTCAGGCTGATCTGTTTTTGCTTCCCTCAAGGTTAGGGAAGGGGAGAAGGAGAAGAGAAGAGAAAAAAAATCCTGTTAATAAGTTGTAGTAGCAGGGCAGCAAGGGCTATGTTCAAAGCATGTAGTGGGCCCCTGTTATAATAAGAGCAGATCAATGTTTTTTTTTTTTTGTGGTACTGGGGATTGAACTCAGGGGTACTCGACCACTGAGCCACATCCCCAGCCCTATTTTGCGTTTTATGTAGAGACAGGGTCTCAATGAGTTGCTTAGTGCCTCGCCATTGCTGAGGCTGGCTTTGAACTCGCGATTCTCCTGTCTCAGCCTCCCTAAGTGCTGGGATTACAGGCTTGAGCCACCGCGCCCGGCTCAGATCAATGTTTTAAGGAATACTTCTTGCTTTTAAACATAGAGACTTAGCCTTTGTTCTATATCAGTATATTAAAAGGTGAACCTTAAGGGAGAAACCATTAAATAACTTTAACTGATTGTGCTGAGAATAGCCAACTTAATCACACACACAAACCTTTTGGGACTTAGCTTTCACAAAACTTCTGTAACTTACTTAGACATCCTATAACTTGTTTACATCCTTAGTTTGGCTTTTTTTTCCCCCTACCTTGGACTTTAGGATGAAAATATTACTTTACAAGATACTTTCTTTTCCAGAAACATTTCTTCCTTTTAATTTTCCTTAAGAAAATATATTTTAGATCTATAATGTTTTTATATCTCCCCTTTCCCATTGTTGACCTTAACTTTTTATTTATAGTCTGAAACAATTCTTACAAAATTTCTGAATTTAGACAAATTACTTTTTAATAACATGAAATACTTTGTGTTTTCCAGTACTTTAATCAACAGCTCAAACTTTTTGTACTTTTTGCATACATAATTAGAAATGTAAGTGGGATTCTAACTTTTAGTCACCTTGCTTATAGTGAAAACCTAGAAACAAAATAATCTTAAACTGTTTTGCATTTACCAACAATTTATAAAAACACATGTCATAGACCAAAAAAAATGTTGTCTTACAGGATTCAAGAAGCCAAGATACTTGTATTTATATTCAGCAACTGATATTTAAGTACTTTAACCTTGCAAATTAATCAGATATCTCTTCTAACAAACACATTTATAGTGTTTGTTTTATTTGTGTTAAATCTAGTTTACCCATTTTAGCTGTTGATTTTAGGTTACCTATGAAAACCAAGATGTTAGACAATCCTACCTAACATTGTAAGTCCTTGCTATTCTTATCTATTTAACCAATTTAAATCACATGGATCCATTCCTTTTAAATTTATGAGTGCTCTTTCATCTATATGCCCATTTTGTTACCATGTACATGATTTATAGACACAAGCACATATGTAGACACAAAATACAATACACAGGTGTACACACATATACATAAAAACTGACAGGAAATAAAGATATGATGGCTTTCTACCAGGTATTGGATTCCCACAGGTAGGAGACAAAAGAGCTACAGATGTTTATTATCTGGACTAACAGATTGAACCCTTTAGAAACTAAAATGGTGCATGTCACAGCATTTTTTTAATAGTATGACTCAGACATGAGTAGGCCTGTGCAGTTCAACAATGAAATTAAAGTTTCAAGTGGCCACTTATCCTCCATAGGGGCAGATCCACTCCTGCCATCACCACCACTACTCTGCATCCCTAGGACTCACCGGAGGATAAGATCTCTCAAGCCTTCCTCTGTACCTTGCACAAATTTTCTCCTACAGAAAGGAAACTAAAGCAATTCAGGACTGACATTTCCAATGCCTAGGCAAAGGGGGATGGGACTGCCTGCCCAGCAAGCCTGTCACTTGAGTCTTAAGGCTGGTGATCATGCTAGTCACTTTTAACTGACTGACAGGTCCCTGATGTTTAAAGATAGTTTGTCCACTAAGGAAAGAGCACAGAGAGAAATGAGAGTTCCTTTGTCCATATTACTCCAGCTTACCACCTTGAGAGAGTTTCTCAAGGAGAACTCTGGGGAATCCAGAAGAATCTCTAAACTGAGAGATATAACTGATAATCCCAGGGAACCAAGTTATCTAGAATTCTCAGAGTGGAGAAATGAAGAGAAGAGAGTTGTACAAAGAAAAAAAAACCCCAGAAATATGCAGAGGGTCCCCCTTGAGCAACAAAGCTGGGGAAAGAGCCATCCAAAAGGATCATAAAGAAGAATATTCAGCCAGACCCCCTGCTCATGGGAGCCCAGGCCCAGGTCAGGCCCAGGACTGCCCCCACCAACCCACCAATCCATGCTGGAACCCAGATCCAGGCCCAGAACTGCCTCCCAAGACCCCTGCAGGAGCCCAGGCTTAGGTCAGGCCCAGGCCTGCCCCCACAGAACTGTGTGAGAGCACAGGCCCAGGACTGCCCCTGCGCAGAGTGGAGGTCCACACTGTTGCTCCCTTCCTGAATCCATCTTGGAACACTGCAGCCATCACCATAACCCTTTCCATGTAGCCTCCACCTGGGTACAACAGAGAGGGCCTGGAGACAGCTGCCTGCCACAGCATAGCATACCACAGTGCTACATCTCTAAATAGTCAGCCCAAAGCCATTGTAAGTTCCACCCTTTCAGCCTCATCTCTGAAAGTGTTTGCATCCATCTTGGGCCACCCCCACTGTCATCTCGAATTACCTCCACTACTGCCACCACCATCTTTAGTTGCAGTAGCATCCATCTTGGGACACTTGCTGGGGACTGGAAGTAAACACCAAAGTGAGGTACAGGTAATCTGTAGGGTCACTAAAGATTACAGGGTAGAAACTACAATACCTCAGATGCTCACTGCAAGAAAGGAAAATACGTAATCAACATGAAAAAACAAGGGCAGAAAGTGCCTCAAACAAACCAAGATACAACAATAACAGAATTCATTGACAACGCAGTTGACGAAACGTCAGAGAAAGAATTCAGAATGTACATAATTAAAATGATCTGCGAATTAAAGAATGACTTAAGTGAGCAAATACAAAAGTTAATGACTCCAGCAAAAAAATGAGAGCAAATAAAAGGCAACCATTGATCACTCCAACAAAGAGATAAGAGAGTAAATACAGGTAGCAAAAGATTACTTCAAGAAAGAGCTAAAGATTGTGAAAAGAAACCAATCAGAAATTTTTGAAATGAAGGAAACAATAAACGAAATAAAAAAAATTCAATAGAAAGCATCACCAACAGACTAGATCACTTGGAAGACAGGACCTCAGATAATAAAGACAAAATATACAGTCTTGAAAATAACGTTGACCACACAGTGAAGTTGCTAAAAAATCATGAACAGAACATCTTAGAATTATGGGATAGCATCAAAAGACCAAATCTAAGATTTAACAGGATAGAGAAAGAGTTTCAAATCAAAGGAATGCACAATCTCTTCAGTGAAATAATATCAGAAAATTTCCCAAACATGAAGAATGAATTGGAAAATCAAATACAAGATGCTAACAGGAAACCAAATGTACAAAATTACAATGGATCTACACCAAAGTACATTATAATGAAAATGCCTAGCATACAGAATAAAAATAAAATTTTAAAGGCCGCAAGAAAGAGGAATCAGATTACATATAGGGGGAGGCCAATTCAGATCTCAGCAGATTTTTGAAACCAGACCCTCAGAGCCAAGAGATCCTAGAACAATGTATACCAAGCTCTGAAAGAAAATGAATGCCAACCAAGACTCTTAAATCCAGCAAAATTAAGCTTCAGATTTGATGATGAAATAAAAACCTTCCATGATAAACAAAATTTAAAAGAATTTACAGCAAGAAAGCCTGCATTACAGAGCATTCTTGGCAAAATATTGTATAACCAACAAAGAAAATTTGCTAAAGGAGGAACCATACTAAAGGAAAGGCCAATCAAAGAAGAAACCAAGTCAAGTTAAAAACCAAAAATAAGCCAAATTGACCAGATTACAAATCATATTTCAATAATAACCCTGAATGTGAATGGCCTAAACTCATCAATTAAAAGACATAGACTGACAGATTGGATTTGAAAAAAAGAACTAACAATATGCTGCCTTCAGGAGACTCATCTCACAGTTAAAGACATCCACAGACTAAAGGTGAAACGGTGAGAAAAAACGTATTACTCACATGGACCACATAAACAAGTAAGGGTTTCCATCCTCATATCAGATAAAATGGACCTCAAACCAAAGTTAGTGAAAAAGGATAAAGAAGGACATTTCATACTGCTTAAGGGAATCATACATCAACAAGACATAACAATAATAAATATCTATGCCCGAACAATGGAGCACCCACATATATCAAACAAACTCTTCTCAACTACAAGAATCAAATAGAACACAACACAATAATACTGGGTGACTTTAACACACCTCCCTCACTGCTGGATAGATCTTCCAAATAAAAACTAAACAAAGAAACCACAAAACTCAATAAAACAATCAATAATTTAGACTTAACAGACATATATAGAATATTCCATCCATCAATGTACAAATACACTTTTTTCTCAGCAGCACATGGATCCTTCTCTAAAATAGATCATATGTTATGCCACAAAACAAGTCTTACCAAATAAAAATTAGAAATACTTGCCTGCATTCTATCTGACCATAATGGAATACAATTAGAAATCAATGACAGATTAAGACATCTGAAGACTCAATGATATACCATTGAATGATGCATGGATAACAGAAGAGATCAGAGAAGAGATTAAAAAAAAAAAAACAACTCTTAGAGTTAAATGAGAACTCCAATACAACATATCAAAATCTCTGGGACACTATGAAGGCCGTGCTAAGAGGAAAATTTATTGCATTAAGCTCATTCATTAAAAGAAGAAAAAGTCAACAAATAAACAACATGACACTACATCAGGCCTAGAAAGCCCTAGAAAAAGGAACAAACCAACACCAAAAAAAGAAGACAGGAAATAATTAAAATCAGAGCTGAAATCAATGATATTGAAACAAAAGAAACAATTAAAAAAATTGACAAAAAAAAACCCTGGTTCTTTGAAAAAATAAATAGAACTGACAAACCCTTAGCCACCCTACTGAAAAGGAGAGAGAAAACCCAAATTACTCAAATTCATGATGAAAAAGAAAATATCATGACAAACACTATTGAAATATAGAGGATAATTAGAAACTATTTTAAAAAATTTATACTCTAGTAAAATAGAAAATCTTGAAAACAACAAAAATTTCTAGAGGCATATGACCTATCCAAACTGAAACAGGAAGACATACACAGCTTAAAGAGATCAATTTCAAGCAAGGAAATAGAAGACGCCATCAAAAGGCTACCAAACAAGGAGAGCCTGGGACCAGAAGGACTCTCAGCTGAGTTCTATAAGACCTACAAAGAACAACTGATACCAATACTCCTCAAATTATTCCATGAAAGAGAAAAGGAGGGAACCCTTCCAAACTCATCCTATGAGGCTAGTATCACCCTGATACCAAAACCAGACAAAGACGCATCAAGGAAAGAAAGTTTCAGACCAATATCCCTGATGAACATAGATGCAAAAATCTCAATAAATTTTTGGCAAGTCACATACAAAAACATATTTAAAAAATAGTGCACCATGATCAAGTGGGGTTCATTCCAGGGATGCAAGTTTGGTTCAACATATGGAAACCAATTAACATCATCCATCACATCAATAGACCTAAGGATAAGAATCATATAATTATATCAATTGATGTAGAGAAAGCATTTGACAAAATATAGCACCCATTCATATTCAAAACACTAGAAAAACTAGGGATAGTAGGAACACACCTCAACTTTGTAAAAGCTATCTATTCTAAACCAAAGGCCAATATCATCTTAAATGGAGAAAAATTGGAAGCATTTCCTCTAAAAATGGGAACAAGACAGGGATGCCCTCTTTCACCACTGCTATTCAACATAGTCTTTGAAACTCTAGTCAGAGCAATGAGACAGACAAAAGAAATTAAATGGATAGGAATAGGAAAAGAAGAACTCAAACTATCATTACTTGCAGATGACATGATTCTATACTTGGAGGATCCAAAAAATTCCACCAGAAAACTTTTAGAATTAATAAATGAATTCAGAAAAGTAGCAGGATATAAAATCAATACCCATTAATTAAATGCATTTCTATAGATCAGGGATAAATTCTCTGAAAGAGAAATTAGGAAAACTACTCCATTCACAATAGCCTCAAAAAAATAAAATAAAATGCTTGGGAATCAATTTAACAAAAGAGGTGAAAGACCTCTACAATGAAAACTACAGGACACTAAAGAAAGAAATTAAAGAAGACCTTAGAAGATGGAAAAATCTCCCATGCTCTTGGATACACAGAATCAATATCATCAAAATGACCATACTACTCAAAGCACTATACAGATTCAATGTGATTCCAATTAAAATTCCAACATCATTCCTTATAGAAATAGAAAAGGCAATCATGAAATTCATTTGGAAAAATAAGAGACCCAGAATAGCCAAAGCAATCCTTAGCAAGAAGAGTGAAGCAGGAAGCATCACAATACCAGACATGGGAATAATGGAGGAACTTTGGTCAAAGGGAAGGGAGAGGAGGGGGGATATGGGGGCAGGAAAGATGGTGGAACGAGTTGGACATCATTGCCCTAGGTACATGTATGACTGCACATACGGTGCAATTCTACATCGTGTACAACCAGAGAAATGAAAACTTTTGCTCCATTTGTGTACAATGAATCAAAATGCATTCTGCTGTCATGTATACTTAATTAAAATAAATAAAGTAACAACAAATAAAAGAATAGTATCCATCTCTTAACAGGGCCAGGGATGGCACCTTTTGCCTAAAAGAGTGCTGGAATTTATTTGGGAAGGAAAATATTCTTTTTAAATATCTTGAGTGATAAATAAGGTATCAAAAGCTAAAGTCAGAAGTATTTTGAACTGAAAAAAATGAAAACACAACATGTCAAACTTTGTAGAATGCTGCAAGAGCAGTACTTAGAAATTTATAGCACTAAAATACCTACATTAGGAAATAAGAAAGGTCTCAAATAAATGTCCTTGGATTCTACCTCAAAAACAAGAAAAAAGAAGAGTAAAGTAATTCAAAGTAGAAGAAAGGAAATGATAAAAATCAGAGTGGAAATCAATGAAGCAAGAAACAGAGAAACAATAGAGACATTCAATAAAACTAAAAGCTAGTTTGATATAGAAGATAAAATTGAAAAAACACTCAGCTTGGCACAGTGGCACATACCTTAAATCACAGTGACTTAGGAGGGTGAGGGAGGAGGATTGCAATTTTGAGGCCAGCCTCCCAACTTGGTGAGACTCTGTCTCAAAATTTAAAAAAATAATAAAAGGGCTGAGGGTGTAGCTTAGTATTAAAGTGCCCCGGAGTTCAACCTCTAGCACCAAAATAAATAAATAAATAGATAAATAGATAGATAGATAGATAGATAGATAGATAGATAGATAGATAGATAAATAAATAAATAAATAAAAATAAAAATTGAAACATCTCTAGCCATAACAATCAGGAAAAAGAAGATAGTATTGGTATTAGCAATGAGAGAGATAACACCACTATGGACTATGGTCATTAAAAACATAAAGAGAAAATTTTTATTCTTTAAATCTTTGAACACATTTATAATCACTGATTAAAAATATTTGCATTTGTTATTTCCATAATCTCAAGTCATTTCTGGTGCGTATCTCTTGAATTATTTTTCTTGTTCTGGGTCACACTTTCCTCGCATTCTATTTCTTCTTCACACATCTAGCCATTTTTAATTTTTGTGTTTGACATTGGAAATGTTACATCATTCAGTTTCTAGACTGGGTTGATCTCCTTTAAAGAGTGCTGAAGTTTGCTTTGGTGGGTAACTGTGGAAGAGCATGGATTTTTGGAGCCTCGTTTTATAAGATGTTTCAGGACAATTCTAGGCTGGTCTTTCTCCAGGGTTGCCTTACCCCTATTGCTAAAGCATGGCCCTTATGTTGTCCCTCCTGAAAGTTCTGGGAGTTGAGTGAGCTAATCCCACTAGGGCTGATCTGAATTTGAATGTCTCCCATGTCTCTGGGAGCTCTGAGACTTGTTTGGTTTACAGGTACCTGGTAGTGATTTCTTGGGTAGCCTCCTTCAGTATCACTGAAGCATGTCCTGTGACGTATTCCACCAAACACTCAAGGGAATATGCGTGCACATTTGTGGCACTTCTTAGTATAGCTCCACCTTACTATGCTCTTCTAATGTTGAGCTAAGTCTCCACAAACTCAGGTCTCTGACTCCTCCGCTCAGTAATACTGTGCTCTGCTGAGTGTCCCCTTCCTGCCTCATAGTCCTGAATGTTCTTCTAGGCAGAAGGTCAGGGTGACCAGAGGGCTCATCTTGTTTGTTAACAATTATTTCATATATTTTGTCAGATTCAGTACTGTGGGAGAACAAGTCTGGTGCCAGTTTCTCTTCCATGGCTAGAAGCCGATGTGGACTAATTTATATTATGTAGTTCATATACATCAAAGCTTTCTTTATAATTTCCTTGGTGTCATGCTTAGAAAAAGCCTTTTTATTTACTTATATTTGGTGCCAGCACCCTAATGGCTGTATATTTGTTAACATGCAATTCTGTAGCCCATGTAGGATTTATTTGGTGAAAAATGCAAGGCATTAGTCCTAGCATTTCACAAATGGCTAGCCAATTGTGCTAACCCAATTTGCTTAATAATCCATCCTTTCCTTAGAGGTACTAAAAGCCTCCTTTATATACTTAAATCTACATGTAATTGCATCTATATCTTGACTCTATTTTGTTCAAATAAATTGTCCATTGCTGAAGCAGTATAGGAAAATCACTCCAAGTTGCAAAATACTGACTTACATATTAATTGTTAAAGCAAACTCCATGGAGAGAATGTGTGCTAGAATAGAAGTGATGGAGGGTTGATTGGCCCTGTCTTTTGGGCCTGAGGCGAGGAAGCATACCATGGAATACATGGTGATGCAGTTCACCTCATGGCCAGGACATGAAAGAGAAGGATGAAGAGACTAGGGTCCCAACATTGCCTCCAAAGTCATATCTCCAGTGATCTTCCTCTCACTAGGCCTCACCTCTTAACTATTCTACCACCTACGAAAGATGCCACAAGCTGGGAACCAAACCTTTAACATGTGGGTGCTTTGGGGACACTTATAAAAACCACAGCACTCTGCTGGGAATACATTTCTTATCTTCCTGTGGTGAACTCTTGCACATCCTGCAAAGAATAGATATTAATGTCATCTCTTCTTGGATGCTTTTCTGGATCCCCCAGAGTTATGTAACCCTCCCAACAGCCTGAGTCCACATCTCATTTTGCTAAAATTATTTATTTACACATCTATATCCTGCGGCTGAATTTAAGCTCCCTGGGGAGAAAAACTGTGCTTTTGTTTTACTCTCTGATAACAATAATTAACACTTAGCAGGTGCTTGGCAGATGTTGGTTGAATGAACAGTTGGAGGATTGGTGTCTAGATGCAGGACTAGTATATGGTTCAGTAAATTGGCCATCCCACCCTGCTTTAGGTTAGCACAACACTTTGCCACCCCAGGGCAAAACTAAGTTGTAAAGAGCAGATTTCCTGGTTTCGTATTTACCATATCTTTTAAATTTTTTCTGTGTTCTCATACTTTGACATCTACAGCCTTGCTAACCCTTCCAGAATCAGTGAGTTCCTGGAGATAGTAAGCAATTGGCCTCCGAATCCCGCTCCCCGCCAAGGCAAACCAACCAATCTAGAATACACATGCCAACCCACCATTCCCTTTGGGCCACTATGCCCTTCTCTACAACTGGGGACAGCCCCTCTGAAATTATTTAGATTAACCAGTCCTAAACTAGCCCACCCTGCCTTGCCCATTCCTTCCCCTAGTAACCACAATTAAGGCTGTTGCCTGAGGTTTCCTCTGTCTCCCTCTGCCTCCTGGCCAACCCCAGCGCTTCCTCACTTGACCCCACTCCCCCATGGCATAGCTTGCTCCCTTCTCTTGGGAACCATCTTTTCAGTGGCAATCAGCTCCTGATCTGTTGATCTTATTATATCTCCAATTTTCTATCAGTACATTCTATTTTAAAATAGGTTTTGAATCTAAGATTTGAGATACCAGTGACACATGTCTTTGAGTCCGTACTTTCTCAACTACAAAATGGGGACAGTAGTATTTTCGACTTCAGGAGGTTGTGAGGATTAAGAAATAGATTGCCTGACACATACTGAGTGCTCATCAAGGGTTAATTGCTACAATGTGATCCTCACTGCTGTGTACTCTGTACTCACTAAGTACCCACTAAGTACCCACTAAGGTGCAATGGACAAGCCAAGGACAGACAGAGAACACCCTTGATTTGGACAATGACAAGTAGTTAAGACCCCCTTCATATATTTTCCAGTCATCCAAACACAAATTAGGGTCCCCTGGAACTCTGGAGGGTTATGGATGTGTTTGGGAGAAATCAGAAGTGGAACTTGACTAACCTAAGGATCTGAAGGAGCAGCAGTTGTGCTACATGGTTCACAGTACCAGAGTGTCGCTGGCTGTGTGGATGGATGGAGAATGGTAAGTGGACAGCACTGCTAACTTGGTGTCCAAGTACAGGCCAAGTAAGCCAGGGCACAGCAGTAAGCCAGGGTTGTCAAAGGAATGACTTTAACCAAAGGCAAAAAAATCAATGGCCAAGAGTCAGGAGAGGGTAGTTGGTCAAAGCTAAATTATAAGAACATGGACTAGGCAGAGACCATATTACTAAGACCATTCTTTCTCTACCCGAGTGTGTTGCAGGAACTGGACTCGGATTGGCAATTGGAGCAATGGCTGGCATATGAGTGTATAGACAGAGGGCAGTGACTTCCAGGAATCCGGATACTCCTTGGTGCTTCTCAAAACAGAGATCCCAAGAGTATTACAGACTGCACCCCCAGAGCCAGGGTAGATTGGCAATGCTACATTATTCCTGAGTCAAATGATAGCTCAGTTTTATAGTTTTACCTGTATTTATTGTGTCTACCATGTGCTTGGTGTTGAAAAGTCTCCAATACAATGTGGTCCCAACAATGATGGAATGTGGCTGCAATGAGAAAACACTGTTGACCTAATTGGTAGAAGAAAAGGGTTAAAAAGACACAAAAGACCCAGATAGGGTGGTGAGCACCTGTAATCCCAGTGGCTCAGGAGGCTGAGACAGGAGGATTGTGAGTTCAAAGCTAGCCTCAGCAACAGTGAGGCACTAAGCAACTCAATGAGACCCTGTCTTTAAAACACAGGCTCTGTGGTTGAGTGCCCATGAGTTCAATACCCAGTAAGAAAAAAAAGGCACAAAAGATCAGTAATTCTCAAACCAAAGCAAGCATTACAATCACCTGGAGAGTTGGGTAAATCAGATTATTGGGCCTCCAGCCCCATCCCAGAGACCTCGGGATACATTTGGTCTAGGGTGAGATCTGAAAATTTGTATATCTAACATGCTCTTTTGCCAGCCAGCACTCTGTCCTTTATTATAATAATTCAAAAATAACTGTTGGCCTTCCCTACCAGAATATCCCTTCCTAAGATCTTCCTAAGCAAGGAATTTATTTTTACACCTAGGAGTCATCAGATTTGGCCTTGCAATGAAATATGAATGCAAGGATTGTGTGCCAAGAGCCAATGTATACTTTTGCCATCTCTCTTTTTCCCTCTGTCAGAAGACCAACACATTCCAGGCATGGTATTCCCATTTGACTTGGCTTCTATGATAATGAAGTGATAAAATTGAGTTGCATGTGACCGTGATGAAAACTCCTCATGGGAAATAAATAAACTTTCATTGTTATAAGCAATCAAGATTTGGGGATTGCTTGTTAGGGCAGAATACCATGGCTTAAACTGACTGATATAGAAAACTTCCTAGAGAAAATGATATTGAGGGAAATTTTGAAGGTAAATTAGCTAGGCACAGATAGTGTGCTATACCTTTGGTACACTGAATATTCTTCAGTGCAGGGAGTGGTAAGAGAGGTGAACAGGAACCAAACATTGAGTCTTACACAAGAAGGTGAATATAGTAAACAATAATGCATTGTATATCTTAAATAGCTAGAGGAGGATTTTGAATGTGCTCACCAAAAAGAAATGAAAAAGCTTTTTTTTTTTTTTTTTTGGCACCAGGGATTGAACTCAGGGGTACTCAACCACTGAGCCACATCCCCAGCCCTATTTTGTGTTTTTTTTATTTAGAGGCAGGAGTTTTTTTATTTAGAGGCAGGTGTTTTTTTTTTATTTAAGCAACTCCCTGAGTTGCTTAGCACCTCGCTGTTGCTGAGGCTGGCTTTGAACTTGCGATTCTCCTGTCTCAGCCTCCCTAAGTGCAGGGATTACAGGTGTGCGCCACTGCGCCCAGCTAAGAAATGAAAAAGTTTTAAGGTGATGGCTTATTAATTACTCTGATTTAATCATAACACAATGTGTACATGAATCAAAATATCACATTTCATCCTATTAACATTTATAATTATCATGTATCAATAAAAAAAATTTTAAAGACAAGAAAACCCACTTCATCCTGTGGAGGCCAGATAAGGAAAACTCAAATGTGACGCGTCACAAAGTCTTAGGTACCATTCTCCATACCCAAACCATTCCTTCCAAATTCTTCTCCAGAGAATGAAGTATTGTCACTTACCTTGTTCCTCAAAACAAAACTCAAGAAAGCATCCAACTCCCTCACTGCCCTCATGTGCAGGTCCAGTGGGCTGCACCTGCAAGCAAGGGTCCAGCTCCCCTCCCTCACCCTGGTCCTGAATTGTTGCAACCAGCTCCTGGTTGGTCTCCCTGCTGCCAGATAAGGAAAACTCAAATCCCCAACATTGCAGAGAGATCTGCTAAAAATACAGATTATGTATTATGTCATGTTCTTGCTTACAACCTTCCAGAGGCTTCCAGGTAGATTTAAAATACCTTCCTTCTTGACTATGATCTGCAAGGCCCTACATAATCTGGCCTTTCCCTACTTCTCTGATCTCTCCTCATATCACATTTCTTAGTCTAGTTCACTGAGTTCAAGCCACACTGGATTTCTCCCTGGTCTTCATTCTTCTCTCAGGACTGCAAGTTCTCTGCCAGAAAGGCTCTTCCTCAGGTGTCCACATGCCACTTCTTCCAGGAAGCATTCAGGGGCCACTTCAATTCAGTGCTTCTGCTCCTGTCTACTTCTTTTCATTGCATCCATTGCTGATTGAAATGATTTCACTTACTTGATTAAGTAAGCTAGTTAGTTTGCACATCCATTACAGTGCAAGTGCCAAGACAGTGGTTTAAGACTTATTTACTCATATGTCCACTCACTCAACATATACTCATTAAGCATCTAATATGTACAAGATATTACTGCTTCTGGGGATATAGTAGGCAACAACATTTCAGCACTGAACTACTGCCTTGAATATTCTAGTTGCTTAATAAATATCAGTTGATGAAATAAATAAATTCATAAGCCAAAGAGTAGGGAAAAGTTTGAATCAGAAAGAAGTATATAGGTCACATGTACATTGCTAATGGTAAAATTGAACTTTAATAAGAAAGCAACAAAATGCTAATGTAGACTGGCTGAGACATCTAGATCAAACAAGACTGGCCCAGAGAAAATGTGCTGGGAAATGCTCCCTCACTGGGACTTCTAAAATTATGCAAGAATCATTAAAATGTAGAACATGACTGTGAGTAACCAGCATGAAAATACCATGTACATTTCTTCTATTAGCAGGGCGACTACTCAGTGATTTATTAGGTATAATTTATTAAGTGCTTTCCTTGACAAATGAAAGGAAACTGTATTTGCAATTAACTACACTTGCACTAACAATTTTATGTGCAGGATTTAATGAATCTTTCAGGAATTTTCATAAACCATTATGAGCCAAAGTCAATTTTAAGGCAGCAAGGAGACAGTGTTTGCAAGATGTGCCATTGCAAGGGTTGAAATGCAGTATCTGGTTCTGGCCAGAAACTAAGATATTATGTTCCTATTTTCTGAGACTCCTTTATTTTTCCCATAATATAATATCACTTCTGTATGAAGTCATGTGCACCTTGTCCCTTTCTTTTCCATCACAAGGATTAATGATGCTATAAACAAAGTCTAGGTACAGCAGCATCTCAATAATTGAGACTCACTATGGAGAAAGCCAGTGGGAGCTACGGTAAAGCATGAATTCTAGAGCACTAGGAAATGGTGTGTGCTTTTTGTAAAACAACAAAAGTACACTCGATAATGTAAAGTAAGTTAACCAAGTATTGACTTTTGTTAGTACTTGGGGGGAGGAAGCTAAATTAATGATAGGTTAAAACGCATTACAATAGCATATTACTTATTGATTTGTCCTCTTAGGGAGGATAAACATTTTTTCCTCTGCAAGATAACTTGTAAATTATTTTCCTAATTCACTTTTTCAGAGCACTTAGGCAAAGTTCAATCTAGGTTTGGTCCAGCTAAATGCAAACTTCGGATTTGTGGGTCCAATTAATATTTTATTGCAAAACTAAAAAATATTTTAATACCCGCAATTGTATAGTTACTTTAACATTCTCCAAGATCTTGTCGGAGATTTCTTTCTGTGTTTAGTTGTCAAGATACTAATTGCTTTTTGCAATGTACTGTGACTCAGGCTTAAAGCAATCACTTTTCTTTAATGACTCAAGCAGGGAAGCCAGTGACATTTGTGAATGGTAAAAGGGATAAAAGGAGCTGGACACATTCTCTCTTCCCCATCCTCCAGGATATGATTTCACGAGTGAGAAATGTACTAAGGCTACTGCCCGAGTCAGTTATTATTCATTTGCTTCATAGTTCTGGAATTAAAGAATCCGTAATAAAAAATTCACGTCAATATTGTGTTTATGCAAGAAAAGATGACTGGACCAATGGAGTCAGATAAAAAGCCCCCCAAACTATACAGACATTCAACAGCTTTACATCAAAGAGGATAGATGATCTTTCTAGTAAATGGATGATCAATGGGCAACTAAAGGGAGAAAAACATATCTTAACCTGCCTCAAACCAGGTACAAATATCAATTCCAGGAATACAGCTCTAACTATGAAAAGTAAAGCAGTAAAGCTTCTAGAAGAAAACAGCATCTTTAGGAGCTTGGAGTATGTAAAGATCTCTTAAACAGGACCAAATTGCCAATTACAATGGAAAAAAATGATAAATTTCTATACCAAAATCAAGAACTCTCATTCATCAAAAAGGTACCATCAAGACAGTAAAAAATACAGCTCACAACATGGAAAATAATGTTTGCAATATATCTGATAAAAATTTCATTTCTATAATACATAAATAATTTCTACAAATCAATAAGAAAAAGACACACAATCCAATAGGAAGCTAGTTAAAAAAAACACAAAGGAAACTGGATAAAAACATAAACAAGCCCTTCACAAAATAGATTATCTGAATGACCAATAAACTTACAAAAAGGTAGCAAATTCTTTTAGTCATCAGGGAAATGTTAATTTAAAACACAATGAGATACCACTACACACCCAACAGAATGGCTAAATTGAAAGGGACAATTCCTACTGTTGGTAGGATGTGGAGTAAATGGAACCTCTATATATACTACTGATGAGAGTGTATATTGGTAGAATTGTTTTTAAAAAGTTCTTTACAGTATCTTTCAATGCAGAACACAAACATTTCTCATGACTCAGGGGTTTTACTCCCACTTTCTTGTGTTATGGAAAAGACATAGTTACATTGGTGGTGTATTTACACGTGAGGATAGGAAAGATATGTCCAGTTCATTCTACCATCTTTCCTATTACCTTCCTCCTCCCTTGTCTTCATTCGCCTTTGTCTAATCCAATGAACTTTGAATCTTCCCCTCCTTTGTTGTGGGTTAGTATAGACATATCAGAGAGAACATTCTGCCTTTGGTTTTTTTGGGACTGGCTTATTTCACTTGTTATTCTAAATAAAAAAAAATAGTTAAAGTACTAGCCTTGCCTTAAAGGAAATTAAAATACAAGCTATTACAAGCACATGTATTTGAAATAGCATACTCTAAGAAACTTCTTCCCATGAAGTTTACCATCTGGCTCTTGTGACTCTGTGCTTGGCACACTACAGCATCTCATAGACTATGATTTCTGTTTCTGTGCATGTGAACAAGGGTTGTAATAAGGGATGATAAAGCATTAAAGATCCTGTACAGGATAGTCCCAAAACAGAACAGTATTCAACATAGTTTTGGGGTTAACTATTTTTCTGTGTTGTGTTTTCTGATTGCTTAGAAGTTGGCAGACTTTAGGGGCTCAGGTTGGAGCTCAGTGGTAGAGTGCTTGCCTGGCACATGTGGCAAGGCACTGGATTAGATCCTCACATCACATAAAAATATATAAAATAAAAGTATTGTGCCCATCTACAAAAAAAATGTTTTAAAGAAGTTGGCAGACCGGTTCGTTCAAGCACTCAGTTCTCTTATTGTGCTAAATAATAGAGGGCTTTGTGTATTCTTATACACATTTACAATAGTTTGCATATGGAACAGTTTAGTAGTTTTCCCACTTTCTAGGTTTTTATATTATCAAATTACTCATTTAAAATCCCATTACAAAAAAATTGAAAACAAAAAATAAACAATGGTAGAATGGAAACATAAACCATGCTATATTCACAATGAGTTGGTGAAATGAGAGAAAAATACAACCACACAACAGCATGGATGTCTCTCCAAACATCAGGGAGAGTGATGAAAGACGGACATAAAGGAGTACACACGGCACAATTAAATTTACATAAAGCTCAGAAGCAGGCAAAGGTAACCTGTCTTTCTAGAAGAAACAGTGGAGTTTTTTCTTTGCAAGGTTTTAACTGGATGGGTAGCATGCTCTGAGGGCTGACTACGTGATGTTATGAAACAGCAGCAATCTGGACACTTAAAGTGTGTGCATAAAACTGAACACTTAAATTTACGATAGAATAAAATCTCACTGCAAGATATTATATATTTTTCTGTTTATTTTTGATTATATTTGGAGAGGCAGATTTTACATGATAGCTTCAAACCAACCATTGTACATTAACCAAATTTTACACAAGCCATTTGAAAAAAGATCTAAAAATGTGCTTAGTTATTGGTATTATATAACATTTATCAAGCACCAAGAGTGTGCTGAGAGCTGTACAGAACAAACATAGAAAAGACACAGTCCCTGCCTTCAAGGGTACCCACTCCTACAGGGTCTTGCACAGAACTCCACCTCATATTTCACACTCTTTTGTTCATAAGGCATAAATAAGGAAGTTTGTTGCATTTCTCATTGTTACTTAATAAATATCTAATACCCTTTTCCCCAGGTATACCATCGTATCTTTGCCTTTAAATACAAATTTCTGTAATACAATATACAATATATATTGATTTGGTATTCACACAATTGACCACAATGTTCTTGCAGGTTGGTTATAACACAAAGCATGTTGAATTTCAACATTCACAAAGTTTCATACCACTTAACAGAATCTTTTACTGTTGGCAGAGGTTTTCTTGTTTTAAATAAAAACAAATGAAGTGCCACTGTAAACAAATAACACACTGCCTTGATTCCAATAAGGGTATCAGAACTATGGCACAGATATTCCTAACAGTGATTTGTAGCACATCTATTAAATTAGCCTTGCAGATATCAATCACATAGCTGCATGCCCTAAAATACTAACAATTTATGATCAGCTAGTAATGGATGATGTAAGAATGATTGGCTTTATTATATTTGCCATTTAACAAAGGGGCTACTGGTATAAAATATCTGAGAGCTGGGTACTCTTTTTTTTTTTTCTTCTCTGCAAGGCTATGTTCAAAACAAATTCAGATTAGAAAAAAAGATGAAATGTTTCTGAATTTAATCATTGGCTAGGGCATTTGATTTCAAAATAATCCCTTCAATAAGAACATCTGATTGTTTATTTTTTAAAATACAAGAAAATGCAGTGAATTTTAATCATGTAGTGATTTTAGACTCTGATACAAGAAATTGTACTCTATGTTAAAGTGCCAGAGTATGGTAGAAGATGACACCCAGTACTAAAGATAGGTCAATCTACCTGTCATCTAGGGGGAGCTCATTGTAGCAGGAGATGAGGGGCACACATTAAAGGGATGTGTGGATGTTTCCCTCTCAGCCAGACTCTGTCTTGCTCCGCTCTGTATATTGAGGGACTGGAGGAGCTAGGGTGAGTCTGGGGTTCTGGGGAAGAAGGCTGAAACATGCTTGGGGCCCATGGAGAAAGGATCCAGCTATGAACTTCATCTTCTATCGATCCCAAGACCCCAAGCGCCAATTAGCTTCAAGACACAGCGAAGGCCCGTGGCTTCAACAGTAGACGTGGTACCATTAGGCTGAGGATGACCCCACCCCTGAGAAACCTTCATTATCTGATTTCCTGGGTTAACACCAGGTCTGAATGTTTCATTATATAACAACAATGTTGAGTTTATTTAAAATTTATACTGGACTTTGGGCAAGACTGAATTTCTCTGGCTAACTCCCCAGAAATGAAGAAAAACATAGAAGATTCCACAGGGTCTCTCTACTTCCATGCTTAAGGTGGGGTGCACAGTTATGACCTCCCTCAGTAGCTAGGCACATGACCCAGAGAGGGCCCATTAGTAATAGATTCACCCAACAGCAGTGGCAAAGTGGTGTGGCCAACTGCCATGATCCTGTGTATCTAATGAAGGAGTCGGGATGGGATTTAACTGGATCTTTCTTATCCTAGATGATTACATCTCCACTTTTCTGCAAATCACAGAGAGAGAACTTGGGAGCTACTATCTCTGATGCTCTGGCGGCTTAATCTGTGATAGAGGGCAGCATGGTGGGATCAGAATGTGGTACAGAATCTTATTGGTTGGAGGGGAGAAGGCAGTACAGCAACTCCCAAGGGTGTAATCTATGACTTCTTTGGGGTGGAAGAAATAATCTTATTTAAAGTGCCCACTTTAAAACAGAGCACCAAAAGACTAAAATTCTGACAATAGACAATAATATAGTTTTTTTTCATTTTCAATTATAAATCCTCCATACTAAGGCTTAAGTTTCAGTCACCTAATTGAAAATCCATACATACACAGGACAATAGAAATAGATTACATGAAGACCTCTAAAAATAAAGGCTCACTACAGATGAGCGCATCCATCCCTCATTTGTTAACATCATAAAATGCACTGACTACCCCTTAACAGTGAACAGTAGAATTAGACATAGCAAGCTAAATATTATTTGGAATTGTTTAGGACGAATGCTGGACTCCTATTGCTTTGAAAATTGAGATGCTTCCCAAGTCTCACTAGCAGGAATTTATCATAACGTCCAGAGCAATTATTCTTACTATCAAAATTTATGTATATACCACCTAGTGAAGAAAAGAATTTAAGGTTGTTCGCTTGGCAAATGTTTGTTTTAACTCATAACAAGACATTAGAAGCAGATGTTGATAAGGATTCTTTCTGTCCAGTTATTGGCAAAGCACCATTCAGCAGGTGGAAACTTGAGATCAAACTCTAATGAAATCACAACAGCTTCTTGTATGCTGGAGAAAAACTTGCGCTTGAGTTACTTAACACAGAAGACAATAAACGAAAATTAGATATTTAGATAGACATGTAGATAGATAAATGGTGAAATAGATACTATTTTTTTGCACTGCTGACAAGTATTCAAAACTCTGGAGTAGGTGTTGGGGTAGTTGAGAAGACCTCAGTGCCTTTATCATAGTATTGAACAAGCTTTCAAAATCTTTTTAAAGCCATTGAAAATAGCTGATAGGGGTGGTGCATGGAAACCATGGTATAGAGTTAGAATGTCAAAGGGTTGCCATTGTCTCTACTCTTCAAGGCACAAGGACAAGTTCCAAACTCTTCAGAGTAGAGTATCTGGTATTACCAGGAGAGAGAAAAGCAAGGAGAGGAACCACTTGCCGGAGCAAAAGTGGGAGATCCTTTGGGGTGGCCACAGTTTTCAAATACTGACCTTATACCATGAGCAAGCAGCTCCCCACACCATGGGCTGGGGACAAGAAGGTCTCCTGGCCTGCACACCTTGGCCATTAGGCAGAAAGGGCATACTTGGTGCCATGCTGGCTCAGCAGGCCAGCTCCTTCCTACCATGGGCACAAGGAAGAAGGTCTAGAATGTTCCCACGAAGATCTGCAATGCTGCAGACATTTTGTCATAATGATGATAGAAGGGCAAGAATGCAAAGTTAGTAGCCCTTGATAAAAGTCAGCAGAGAAGTAAGATTCTGTGTGGATACACACCCTGTACTTCACCAGCAGTGGTCTCAGAGCATTAAGGAAAAATAGAGCCCACCCCCTTTTTCTTTTCACTTTGCTATCACCCTTAGCTTCCCCCAAGAGGCATGTATTAAATACTCTGTATAACTTATTCCCTGCCAAAAAACATCATCAAAATGGAAAGAATCCAATTAATCTTCCTTTTTTGTTTTTGTTTGGAATATTCAATTTGTATTCACTGATAGTCCATTACATTCTTTTGGTAGGAAAAGATATTGCACTTCTAAAAATGCATCAGAGTGTAATTAAGTCAAAGCTAATAGGTAGGCAGATTTCTTTCTAGAGTATGTGCTCTCTGAAGAACCCCTTTAGCATATGCAGAAAAGCCTCCATGATTTCACTTCTGTTTCAGCAAACTGTTGCCGCACTGCTGCAAGCTCTTCAAACACGGAGGAAGCCATCAGTCCTAAGCTGCATGAACGAAGTGTCCACAGGCTCATGATTTCATTGTGCAGATGGGCACAACGATGACGAGGATGACCGTGCACGCGGCAGCGGCGATCAGAGCCGCAATCTTGCAGACCTTGGCGCGTCTGAATTCAGCTTCTTTCCGTTTTAGTAATGAATCGTAGCCTGGAGTATAAATATCTTCCATCCAATATTCTAAGTTGTTCGGGTTTAAAGATTCTTGCGTCTAAAAGTGAAGAGAAGACGTTAGAAATAGGATGAATCCTTGATGCCAGGTCAAAGACATTTTTGATAGTTGCCACTCCTGAAACACTTAAGATGTCTCTGCGGATGGCCACAAGCCATGATGTCAGACACTACTTCCTGGCCTGGTGCCTGCCTCCAGGGATTCATCCCACACATCACAGATTGCACCAGCCTCTCTCTTACTGAAAATGTCATGCAGTTTTGACACTGGGAAGCCCAAGGATCCTCTATCTATAAGCAAGCCAAATAGGGTTGGGACAGGCAAAACTCTAAACTTCTAGGGCATACAGCCAAGAGTAGGCTGGCCCCACTGCAAAGGAAACAAAGAAAGTCACTGACAAATATTCTCTACCAACAGGCTCTAGGAACAGATCTGCCTGAAGCAAGGCCATCTTATTACTCCAAACCAGTTCTCAATTCTTGGAAAGCTTCTACTTAAAGTCAAAGGCACCTCCAAGATAAGCAGTTCAAAGAAAATGTAAAATATTTCAGTTCCAAACATTTGTCTGAGCAGGTCAGGCCACTGCTCAAAGTCAAGTTCTATAGACTGTCCCCAACCCAAGTTTGTCTTGATGATTCTGGACTTAGTGCAGCTTCCCCAAAGACAGAGACCCCACTGGCATCTGTCTCCCAGTCTCCCTGAGATTAATGAACTGCCTGCAGGAGAAATACCATATTTAACCTATAGTGCCCATGAATCCTATTCCGTGTTGATGGTTATAATCTATTTCCATGAAGAGAGGCAGTGTTCTCATTTTATGGCAAGCATTTAATAATGTGAGTGTCACGTAAGAGCAACAACACATTGCAATTCCAAGTGAGATCACCTAAATCTCTGAAACACACACAAAATATCCATTTTAAAGATTTTTCTTGGACTGTTTAATGTTCATAAATACAGACACATTATAAGTCACACACACAGTGGATTGAAAAAATGAACCTTTCAACACTTTAAAAAACTCAGTCACACCATATTGTTGTTGATGGTGTATTGATGATTCTAATGTGTGCTAGTAATTTTCTGCCTGCCCTTCTGATCTGTTCTTTGCTCTTTGGCTCCTTGTTCTGTGTCCCCAGGAGACTGTTCCATATCAATGCATGATGGGAGCTCCCCTGCCCTCCAGCTCCCATGTGGGTTCAGTCATGGGCCACAGGAGGAGAAAAAAGAGGAAGTGGAGGCATTTATTCCCCAGCTCCCTTCCTGCTGGGCTGCAGTTTGGCAGCAGCTCAGCTCCTACCAGCTCCAGCTCCCAGAGCTGTGGGTCTTGGTAGATTTCAGAAATAGCTCCCTCTCTCGGCCTGCAGACCCAACAGTGGCAATAGCTTCTACCGGGTGCTGATTCCTGGGTGCTTCACTGGACCTCACTGGCCTCTAACCCTGCTCACACCACTGTGGTGTCCTCTCCGTACCAGCCTCCCCTTGTCCCTTGGAGCATGCCATCTGTTCTCTGCTGGGGTGCTGGCAGCCGGTTGCCACGCACTCCTCAGGCTCCTCACTCTTCTGTTGCTACCCACCTTCTATCACAGGCTCTGTAGACTGGCCTATGGGCCAGATCCAGCCACCACCTGTCTTTATGCAGCCCTCAAACTCAGAATGCATTTTCTATCTTGCCAAGGTTATCAAAAATCAGAAGAAGAATGTTTCACAATTAAGAGAAAATTATATGAAATGCATATCTCACTATCCAAAAATAAAGTTCCGTCAGCACACAGCCAGGTCCATTCATTTACAAATTGTTTGAGCTGCAGTGGCAGAGGTGAGCAGTTGCGACAGCAACCAGAGGGCCCATGAAGCCCTAAGTGTTTCCTCTCTGGCTTCTGTGCTAGTACATACTGTACAACATCACACAGTGGAAGGAGAACGGTCTCCCTCCTCGGTGAGGCATAATGTTTAAACACTGTTGTTGAATTTTTCAAGATATCTGGAGGGTAGAAGGCAGTGCCAGCCACCCAGGACACCCATTATGGAAACCAGGACACTCTCAAAGTGAGAAAAGTCCTTAAAGTGCTGGTGCTCTGTCCAACCCTTTGCAAGAAACTCCTGCAACAGTGTCCTCTGCTGGGGTCCAGGAACCTCTAATGGCCACCCAGCTCTGGCCATTAGAACGCATGTTTTTGTGTTTCAGCCAACCCCCTCCAAGACACACATCTGCCCTCTGTGGACACCTGGGACAAGTCTGCTTTACTTGGCATAAAAGCCCTTCAGTTGTTGAACAGAAACTCTAGAAGGAAGAGATGAACCCAAGATGGGTTGATTTTGCTGGAAGACTAGTCTGCCATGCTGGTGAGGTGCCCATGAAGGTTAGTGTAGTGGAGGGCTGGACCCACAGCCATCCCCGCCTTGGCACCTTGAAGACAGGCTCTGGCCATCACCGTTTAAACAACCTGTGCTCTGTCCAATCTTCCCAGAGCTGGCCTGAAAGGTAAACAGTGTATACAGGACACATCAGATTGTGTGCCTTGTTTCCTTAGGCTCAGATAAAAGGAAATTGACTTCCTTTTGTGACTATCTACACTTTATTATGGGCCAGGATCCTGCCTGTGAAATAAACTATTTTTAATTAGTTTTTTCAATATCTGCAAGCTATAATGGCACTAAATAGCAGAGAAGTAATACTGAGGTTCCCAGGGACACAGGTGAGAGTCCTCAATTGTTAATTAGGCTGCCAAACACTGGAAATATAAACAGGTCCATTATGCCTTTGCCAGCATCTGCAAGTGGGCACTGCTGGACAACAAGGGACCCCAAGAAGATTATCCAGATGCTAAAGCTGACCTAGGACAGTACCTGCATTTCTGCAAAGTGATGAAAACAAATCAGGTGGTGCCTTTTGCCTCCACCAAGCTCTGCTTGGCTGCAAACACCCTTGCAAATCACGGAACTCTTTCTTCAGCTTGTATGACTGGATACTCCATCCTTTGCATTACATAGTGTCACCTACAGCACTGCAACCTGAACATCTATTTTGTTATATTTTTTATAATTTGTTTTTATGCTTATAAACATTGGCTCTTTTGTTTGGGCTTGGTAGCACATGCCTGTAATTCCAGCAACTCGAGAGGCTGAGGCAGGAGGATTGCAGGTTCAAGGCCAACCTCAGTAACTTAGTGAGACCCTATCTGAAAAAAAAATTAAAAAGGACTGGATATATAGCTCAGTGGAAAACCCCCCCCTGGGTTCAATCTCCAGTACCAAAAATAAATTAATTAATTAACATTGGCACATTAAAATTAGACATATCTGGAAGGGCTGTATCTCCTCACTTCCTCTCCGTATACTTAAAAAAGAAGTTTCTCAGTCTCATTCAATTCATCTGATTTTTTCAAGATCATCTTCATGGCACTGGT
This sequence comes from Geosciurus inauris, assembly GCA_004024805.1. NCBI lineage: Eukaryota > Metazoa > Chordata > Mammalia > Rodentia > Sciuridae > Geosciurus > Geosciurus inauris. The sequence continues at coordinate 52,386 of PVHX01007239.1, read as the reverse complement.
GAAATATGGAATATTCTGCTGGTTGAGCCATTCACACCTCTGGGTCCTTTCTAAGTGGTGGTTTATTGTTGTCTAATACCCACAGACTGAGGTGTGGCACCCATGGCGATGCTGCATAGGGACCCACCTGCAAGAGAATCCACTCCTTGTCTGTCCTGCTTGTCAGCAGGAAAATGACAGAAGAGGTACTATCCCAAAGGGACAGGTGATATGCAGTACACTCGGGGTCATAACATGCATGAAGTAATAAGGATGAGGAAGTGCTTGGGGGATACTCCTCTGCCCACTAACCTCAATTTCAGGATCTGGCCACAGCTTCCCCTTCCCATAATTACTGATATTTAGGGGTCCAGATACACAAATGTCATTATAATCAATGTTTGTGACATGAAAATCCACTAAACTCTCAGCAACAGAAACATGAAATGGTGCCAAGGTAAGAGAACAGAAAGAACGTGAAACTTATTGCTGATGGTCTGGTGTGATTTAGACTTGTCTGACCTGGGGCAAGTTGCCACACTTCCTGGAGTCTCTATTTCCTCATTTGTAAACTGGAGATGGTCTGAACCAGCTCCTGCCTCTGCTGCTCCTGGACTGAGAGACTGCTGAGCAAAGCGCCATGAGAAGTTGATGGATCACAGCCTCTTTTATCCTCAGTGCTGAAGCTCCCAATGCTTTCCTTTTCAGTGCCTACTTCTGTGTACTTTAAGCGTATTATTTTCAGTTCTCACAGTGCCACTAGAAGTTGGATATTATTATGCCCATTTCATATAAAAGGACCAGTGCTGAAGCAGGTGAAAGGAACATTCCAGGTTACACAGTGAAAGCGCCCTGGCTTAGAACCCAGTGCTGCTGGAATCCGAGTCTCCTCTCCACCATGCTGTCTCTCCTGCAGCCCTCTTTGATTTAGAGCAAGGCCACTGCAGGAGGGCCTTGCCATATTGGCCCCTGTAAGCAGCTCTTGCCAACTGTGCTCCAAGGGCATGGTCATTCTGGATATGACACACCCTTGGTGCTCTGGCCTTGCTGCTCACAAAGCTAAGCCCATGGGTAGGGGCAGTGTTTCCTTTGCCTCATGGTGATGTAGAGACACAGATAGATGCAGTGTGAATGAAACTAGGTGGAGCTGTTTGCCAAAATGAAAGTGTGGCCAAAACCCAGCCCTGCCTGTGGGTGAACAAAAACATGCCCTCTAGCCACAATGGCATTCACAGAGCTTCTGGGGATGGCTCTTACCTGGGGCTGCTCCATATGGAAACATAATCCATAGCTTGGCTCCCACAAATATGCTTATCCCACGTGCTACATATGGAAGGAGAAATCAGCTTGTATTTCATTAAACAGTTTGGCTCAGATCTTGTGAGTAAAGACTAGAATCTGCACTTGGTCTTAAAGGCATCGTTAGCAAATCAGATGGCCAACAAATAAAAATAAAGCAATCCCCACTGATAAATGTTTAAAAACAACTACACAAAACAACAACAATCCCCTTGTTTAAAAAAAAAAAGTCTCCTCTGCTCTCTGATTTATTAGAGTTCATAATTTCATGATGGGGACAGGGAGTTGAAGGGTGAGGGAGTGGGTGGGTCTAAGCCATCCATGACCCCTGCCTGCATCTGCCTGGGCACAGCAGGGCTCCCCCCGCCCAGGAGCATGAGAGGCTCACCTGCAGGTCCAGGGCTGTCAGCTTGCCCTTGTCGCCTGTGTTCCGCGCATACTCCTCGATGGTCCAAGAAGGCTGGCCCCGCTTCACCTCGGCCAGCTCCGTCAGCCGCATGTCCGTGTACAGGGGGTTGCTCTTCATGTGGGCCTTGAGTGAGGTGGGGTAGGGGTGAGGGCTGAACACCTGCTCCACCAGGAAGCCGTCTTTGGGCTGCTTGGGCAGTCGGTGCTGCGGGGGGATGTCATACTGCCTGTCAGCCTGCAGAGGGGCACAGAGAATTCCAGAAAAGTGGCACAGGTGCCATCAGATCTCAAGGTGCAACTTCTTACCACATCCACGTAGCAACATGTAGTTAGTTACTTAGGAACAAAGAGAAAACATACCTCTATTGGGGATATTTCCTAGGAAAAGTTCTAATAGTATGAATGCAAGCTAATTTTTCCATGCTGGGTTCTTCAATCTGATCCTTACACCATCACTGCCATATGAACTCCTATTGCACAGATAGGACAATGGACCTGAGACTCAACCACTTGCCCCAGGACACACAGTGATGCCTCATCTTTCTTTTACCATCTTACAGCTGGAGAAAATGATATAAGTCCTTTCTTCCAGGGCCTCGCTGAAACCTGTGATGTCATACTACTTTTCTGGAAAGGAAAAGTCAGGCAAGAAAACATGTGTGAACTGCCTCTCTAGTGATTGTCCCTGGTAGCAGGTGGTCCCTTTTAGAGGCATCTGCAGGCATTCAGAATAAGAGGACCGTCTGGGCAACAGGGTAAAGGCGGGAAGGTGCCTAACACAGCTCACCGTCATTTATGTCCTCAGTCCAGGAAACATATCCCTGGACTGTTCTCAGTGAACCTGCTATAATGGAGGACTTCTGATACTTTCAACTTCTACCTTCAAGCCACAAAAAATGTCACTTCCTCCAGACAGCACTTCTTGACCCACCAAGACGGTGAAAGTACCCATGCATGTGACCCATCACCCACATGCAAGGGGACCGACTGCCCACCCATCAGCAAATCCTGCCCATCGGCTCTTGCTCACAGCACAGCACTCAGCTATTCCAACCCACCAAGGAAGGATGCATGCCAAACTTTGCTAAACCCAAACAAGGAAGTAGGGCTCCCTCTTGTTTTCTAATTCATCAAAGCCAAGACTCTGCTAAGATTTTTCACTGATTTGATTTATTCTTCTAATCACCATGACTTAACATTCCTAGAGCTTCTACCACTTGCAGGGCCCACACAAAGCTGAAGACTGGTGAAAATGGCAATAATGGCAATCACAACATGGCAATCATAATTATGATTAACCAAGGGCTACACGTCCAACACTCTGCCCAGCGCTAAAGGTACGTTATCTCATTCCATCTTCTCATTAATATTCTGATGTTGTAACTATAATTATCCCCATTTACGGATGTGAAATCTCAGGTCAGAGGGGTTAAGAGACTGACCCAATGCTGCACAACTAGTAAGAGGTCAACTAGCAAGAAGCAGAATTTGTACCTGTTGGCACTCTTATGGCAGAATGTTTAACTTACCATGTCTGCTCCTACCACTGAGGAGTTTATGCTTTAACTTGGTAGTCAGCATACATACACAATATGTATGTTTTAATAAATTTTTTTGCCTGTTAAATTTTTTTTTAGTTGTTGATTGACCTTCATTTATTCATTTATGGGCAGTGCTGAGGATCAAAGCCGGTGCCTCTCACATGCGAGGCAAGCGCTCTACCACTGAGCCACAATCCCAGTCCCTGCCTATTACATTTGAACAAAGACTAAGGGCTAGAGATCAGAGACCACCAATAATCTAGGGAAGCTTTCAGAAACCTATGAATTAAGATGCTCTGAAGGACGTATAGGACTTAGATCAGCACAGAGGAGGGGGTCAGACCTTTCTGATGAAGGAATCATGTGAAGAAAGGTTTGATGATAAAACAGGGCCTCGCCATTATAGATGCTCAATTAGTATTTGCTGAATGGATTACTGGATGCATGAGCATGGCATTTTTGAGGGAAAACAGGTAGATTCATTGAAGTAGAACAGGTTCCAGGATGTAACAGAGCCTCTTGGTGTGTGTGTTGGGGAGGTGGGTCCTTGAAATCCACAAGGCCTCAAAAACCTAAGAAGTTTGAAACTTACTGAAGGAAAGGGGTGCCAAGGAACAGTTGGGAATGGGAGGAACCACATAACCACAGAGCAGAGTTTTGGAAAGCGAACACAGCAGTGGTCCATGAGGTGGGGTGAAAGGCAGGAAGTGAGCCCCCAAACCCCAGGTGGGATGTGCTAAGAGCCTGGGCTGCATAGGGGGATTAAATGGAAAGGAAGGAAGAAATGCAGGAAATATCACAAAAGATCAATCCACAAGGCCTTGCAGCTCTACTGGATATGAGTGAGGCAAAGAGGGAAATCCAAGGTGAGCAGGGCCTTTTCAACTTAGAGGATTGCAGGAATGATTCCCCAGAGGGGAATCATCGAGAAGGAACATTGGCTTTGAAGGAACATAAAAGTTTGATTTGAGACCTGTAGGTTTTGACATGCCTGCAGCAATTTGAGAGATGGGATCAAAGCTCAGAAGGTGAACCCAGGCCGATTAGCATCATCCTCAGCCCAGGGATGGTGAGAGCCAGTAGGGGAAAATAGGCTCACAGAGGCAACAAGATGAAGAGGGCTTTTGTATGAGGCACATTTCAAATGGCTCTTCCTCGAGTTTGCGGCTATTTCTGATGGTCTGGTGAAGCCTAGACATTTAATGGATTGCAGGTGTGGCTAGTTCAGTGTGAATTAGCATTCCTATAGAAGTGCCTAGCCACTTGAGTCCTCTAAATGACCACTTTTCAATGATATCCAAGGCCCAGGGTTCCAGAAGCCTGGCTTAACCTTGATAGCCAAGAGACGAGGGCATTGGAACCAGAGGACAAAGACATGTCTGGGCATCTCATTAGAGTAGCATCATGGATCATTCTCTGGCTCTTCTTCAACACCATGCATGGTAAACAGATACAGAAGATCAGAGTGGTGACCAGTACTGACACCCAAGGCTTCTTTGGGGTCAGAAAAAAGAGCTACTTAAATTTTTTCTTTCCCCCTACTTTGGACCCTGAGAACCTCCTTAGGACCCAGTTTTCCAAGCTTCTCCTTCTTTGTGCCAGTTGAGAGACTCAGCCTCCTCCTTTGGCTTAGCACATCTGCAGCCCACACCAATCCTTACTCCCTGTCCCTGGCAATCCAGTCCTCGGGACCTCATCAGGCCCCTTGGTCTGTCCACTGACCTTTAGAAGCAGGAAAGGGAACGGAGACAAGAACAAACTGAAACTATCACTTTGGCCAGAAAGGATTCTCTGGAACCCACTCACAATGAACAGGAGGAGCCACAGGTCCCACTGAAACAAATCCTCCTTACCACAGGGAATGAGAAAAGGAAGGCATTCGAGTATGTGTGTGTCCAGATCCCAGAGCTGATGAGGTGAAGTCTGAGATCAATGTGCAAAAACACTCACACTCACATTGAAAGCACAGAACACACAACTATATATGAAAAACAAACTGAAAAGGAGAGGGAGACTCCACAGTAAGAGTTGCTATTTTTTTGCATGAGGAACAATGAATCATTTTCTTATTTATCTTCTTACTAAATATCTATCTTATGATGAAAGAACTCATGCTTTTGAAAAGGAACATCACACATGCAACAAAGTCCATGAAAAGGACATATCAGCAAGCATACTTGTAAGTCATTTTCCCTGCTTGCCTGACATGGGTCCTGCTGCTTCAGAAATGACCAAAAGACATCCTTGGCGATGCCTGTCTGCCCCAACACACCCCTATTCTGTGAAAATCTGTTCTCACACCACCTGTCCAATATCCCAGCCACACTGTCTACTGCAGGCAACATCCCAGCGTGAGCTCCACCTCACTGACTGACAATTGGCGGAACAAACAGCCTGCCTACTTGTCCTCTCTGTTCTAATGGGCAAAGCCTGCCAAACCTGGAAGGGAAACTAGCACATAGAGATGAGGCCTTTTACTTGCTTAATGGAATGTTCAGAGCTTTGAAATACAACCAGGGCTACCATAAAGCTGGTGCCAATTATGGGAACTTAAATTTCAGTTACCTCTTTAGATTTTCGATGCCAGTCCTTATTATCTCCTGGGCCTGCGTCTTTTATCTCCTCCTCATTGAGGCCCATGCGGTTGGTGTAGGTGATGGTACGCCAGTCTCTGGGCGAGTTGGAGATGCTGGCAATTTTGGACTCCGTGGCGCTGTTCTCCTCCGTCAGGGACCGGGAGGATGGCCTGGTGAAGAGGCTTTTTTTTAAGGCCTTGATGCGCAGGCTTTCACTGTTGCTTCCGCTGGCATCGGAGCAGCACCAGTCCGCGTTGCTCTCCAGCTTGGGTCCATGGGAGCCATTGTGGGCACGGAACATCCGGGGAGAGGCGCTGTCATCCGAGGGAGCCTCGCTGGTCAAGGAGTTCAGATCCATCTGCACATTCACCTTCTCTGGCTGCTGCATCTTCTGATCCAGTTTATTGAGTTTGCCCAGGACCTGGGAGATTTCCTCACGGACACCCGACAGTGATTCGAGCTTCCGTTCAATTTCACCGATCCTGAGCACCAGTTTGCACACACTGGTCTTCAACTCTTCTTCCGAGTGGTGGATGTTTTCAGGCCGGTTGCTCTTGTCTCCCTTGCTGTTGGGGACCCCACTGGCAATTTTGGTGAGGTTGTGCTCTGGGGAACTGTCACAGTCCGACTTATGAAGCTGAGACAAGGACCCGGTGCTGTTATAGCAGGACGACTGTATCACTCCTGTGGAACCACTGATACTCATGTCATCAAGAAACCGGAAAATGTCGCTGATATCGTCACTGACGACTTCAGAGTCGTCATCGGAGTGCTTCATGTGCCTGTCGCTGTACTTGCCCTGACCAGAGGCGCACAAGTCTTTGCATTTCTTGGGTTCCAGGACATGTTGCTCAGTCTGGGTGCCCACACTACTGGTGTCTGAGCTGAGTTGTCCACTGGTGCAGCTAATACTCTTGTCTTTAAACTTTTTGATGGCTTCATGCTTCTCCAGGTCAACAGGGGATGAGATCTCTTTAGATTTGAGCCCATTTTGTTTCACCGCGTAGCCAATGGGGAGAATCGGTTGTTGATCCTTCTGCACCAAGTAAGTGGGGCGCCTGTCTGGGGCTGAAAAATTGGGAGTCTGGCTGCCGGGATTCGGGTATCGTAGCTTTTCTTCGGAGGGATTTCTATTGAAAAAGGACCGTTCAAAGTCGGGGACTTCCTCAGTGTTTAAGCTCCAGCTTTTGGCTGGCCAGGGGGTCTGCTTACTGGGCCTCCCTGGACAGCGTCTGGTGTCCTGGCTTCCCATCACAGGAGTGGGTCCAAAATATGTAGATGCTTGAAGGTCATCTAGGCTTTCATGCTTTACGCGTCTTTTGTCAGGAACGGGGGAATACACTGGATTCAGGTACTGGCTGTGGTAGGGCATCTCGAAGCTGTGATTAAAGAAGGGTGGCTTGTGGGACTCCTTTCGACTCTGGGGTTCCCTGTGCTCACCCTCCGCTTTGCTGGTAGGATCAACCAAACTGGGGGACACGGTCATGAGATTGTGAAAATCTTCTTTGAAGATGTTCCTTTTCTGGACACAAGACTGAACCACGAAGGGCTCCTTGCTGGAGATGAAAGTCTCCTTGATGCTCTGACTGATGGGCAGGGAGTCCTGGTCTGAAATGGACTCGTTCTCAATGTTCATGGGGAAGTAGGTCCTCTGCATCTCACAGGGCTGAGGGCTGGCCACAGAGTATGGGGCCAGAGCCTGCAGCCTGTCCAGGGAAGCAGCCCGGTTTTTCACCTCTTTGCTGATACCCAACAAGAAGTTGGGCTCTGAGGCAGGGACAAACTGTGGGCAGTCCTTGCAATCCATCTTCCGGCACTTGGATGACTGCCTGGTGGGGTAGCCCCGGCTGAAGGGCCTCTCGCTCAGCTCACAGTTCAGGGGCTCACACTCAGCAGCACTGCAGATCTCTGTGTCTGACCTGCACGATTCAAAGGATGCCTCCTTCTTGCGTCCCTTCTGGCGACCAGTAGGCAGCTTCTCCTTGGCGGCCCCTCCATTCATTTGGATTAGGTTGAATATGGTCACGATGTCTGCTGCCACCATGATTTTCTTGGATTGCTGGTTATTCACAGTGCATTTCATCTTGTCTTTGAATAATGTGGCTGGAAAATTGGGATCGAGACAAGCAGTGTAGAAGAGCACACTCCTCAGTTTGGCAAGTTGCGACAGATCAAACCGGGCACACAGTGATTTGCACAGGTCCTGATAGGAAACGGTATTTTGCTTGCTGTCCAGTTCCTCCAAGATCTTCACCAAGAAGAGGGATGTCTCCTGATTGGCCTCCATGATTTAGAACTTTGAAACCTCACTGATGATAGGGAAGCTTCAGGTCAGTTCTACAGGGGCAATATTGAAAAAAAGAGGAAGGGAAATAAGGTTATAAACACCAGTGGAGCTTTAAGTCCAGTCTGTTAGGAACCACTTAAAGAAATACAAGGGAAAACATTTTAATGACTAAACAATGTATCAAGGGTTTTAAAACTATTTGTAGTAATTCCCTTCCCAGGAATCCACCTTAAAGAAATGATGGATGACAACAATTATGCAAAAAGATGTTCACTACCATGGTATTTACATGGTGAAAAATTACATATCATGAATATCCAAATGATAGGAAATACATAAATACAAAGGGTTATGATGTACAATGACGTTTTACAAACACTAAAATTACAGCAATGTACACCCTTACAATGGAACACTACTCATTAGTAGGAAAAGAACAAACTACTAGTATATGCAGTGACATGGATGATTCATGGAGTGAAAGAAGCCAGGGTCAAAAGGCTACATACTATATTATACCATATGTTTCCATTTTAATGACACTCTGGAAAATAGATCAGTGGTTGCCAGGGGCTGGATGTGAGGGGAAGGGTTGACCTTGAAGACACACAGGGAAATTTTCCAGAATGATGAACCTGTTCTACATCTTGATGGTGGTAGTGGTTATGTGGCTGTATGCATTTGTCAAAACACATGAAACTATACACTAAAAAGCATGCATCTTACTATATGCAAATGATACCTAGCTTAAAAACAACATAAAACTTTTAGTGGCAAAAGAAAATGGTGGCACAATATTGAATGAAAAATATGGAAATAAATATGTACATAGAAAGATCTTAATGATATAAAGTTATAAGTTCTTAGAAATAACAATGAAAGTGCATTTAAATGTTAATAGTAATTAAGTTTGAATTTTAAATATGGACTTTTTTTCTAAGAAAAAAAGAGATTTAAAAAAGATCAGTAATCTCTTTTCCTCAATATTTTATTATGCAAATTTTCAAACCTGCAGCAAAGTTGAAAGAGTTTTATAGTGAACACTCATGTACCCACCATCTGGATTCTACAATTAACATTTTAATATATTTGCTTGATCATATACCTACCCATCTATCCATCATCAAGCCACCTTATTTTTGATGCACTTCAAAGCAAATTGCAGACATCTGTACACTTCCCCCCAAATACTTTGTCATGCACATCATTAACTCAAGTTCCATAACTGTTTAGTTTTCTTTTGCATATAAAATTTGCATACAATGAAGAGAACAAATTATCAAGTGTGCATTAGCTGAAATTTTGACAGATACGTATACCTGTGCACAAACCAACACTCCCCAAAAGAAGATGTAGAATGTTCCTAGTACCCCAAAAAAGTTCCTTCATGCCCTTTCCTGTTCAGTCACTGTTCATTATTTATAGGTGATATTTTATTTTTTCCTTACAATTTCTCATCTATTCTAAAATTATTACAATAAACACATATTATTTTGCAATCACCAAACAGTAATGAACCTTACTTTGAAATGGAATGGCAAAGCCCCATTAACTGTGTGCGATAAGAAAATTAAAAACATCAAACCAGATGTTTAACAAAATTTTGTAGGAGAAGGTAAAACTCCTCATTCATAAACATGGACACAGCTTCTGTGATTTCTGGGGACACAATGAATTACATAATGTGTTTACTTCCCTGATCACATGCTACTTAGAAAAGACATTTTGATAATTGACTTATTGATTTTAAAGCTGATCCAGTCTGTGGGGTCCAGACCATTTTCTAGGGGAACAGTGTATTTTCTTCAGATTAAATTTTAGAGCTTGAGGCAATGGTCTCTCTCTTCATCCTGAGAGCAGCTCCTCTCAACAGGTTTTTATAAACAGTAGTTTGGTCTCACTCACGAATGTCAAGGGATATGCATAGACCTATGGCTTGCCTCTTCCAGTACAGAAAAGGAAATGAAACCCAGACAAGTTCTGTTCATGCCCAGAATAAGTCACTGGGAATCCCACTTCTCCCACTCAGTGCCCCTGCCCTGCCCAGCCTTCAACTGCATCTTATTAAAGCACTCTGTGTCAGGATGTTCCGGCTTGCTAAAGGTGGGGACAACCTGTCATGCTTGAGCTTCAAGTAAATAAATGGATTTAAATATCAGAGCAGAGGACAAATGAATGCAATTTAGGGAGCAGCAACAGCAACACATGCATATCATATTTATGATTTTGGTCACACAAAGCACTTTCCTAGCTACATTTTTCTTTAATCCCTGTAACTACCTTCGCAGGCCTTTTCATTTTTGACATTATTCTTTGACAGATGAGGAGACAGGCTTGGGAAACTTAAGGGTCTGGCAGCATCTGGAAGCAACCAGATCTAAAGCTAGGGCAGCCAGCTAACCCCATGCCCTGACCCACCGTGTGCTTCCCAGGAAAGCTCAGGACTTTGCCATCTCGAATTGCATTCCTACTTTGCATGTCTATAAAGAATTATTGATCACAGATCAAAAAAACTGTTTGGAAAACCAAGGCCCAGTAATTTCCATTATTCTGAAATGAATAATAGAAATACAAACACCGTATATGTCACTTTAGTGAAAAGTGAAGGTAGGGAATCTATGGACGAAAACAGGTGCACATGATGTGATCTGCCATCAGAGAACCTCCACACAGATTTGCTACACTATATCAATATATGCAGGGAGGAATAGGAGCAAAGAAAGAATGCATTAAAAAATAAGCTTCCAGGCTCTCCAGCAGAGTAATGGATCCAGCCTGCAGCATGCAGCCATGGGGAGGGGGTCTACCTCATTTGACCACACAAACACCTCTCTGCAAGTAGGAAGAGCACCCCATTTACAGATGAGGAAACTGAGGAGCTGGATGATCCAGGGTACAACAGTAGATCAGGGACCAGCAGTCTTCTGATACTGTTTGAGGGACCATCAGGCTCAACCTTATGCCAAGAGTAGGAAAACTGTCTTCCACCAAGGGACAGTAGTGAATGGGGGAAGCCCCTTTGGACTGACCTACTACATGAGATCAGCTTTGGAAAATGACTCCATTCTATACACAGAGCAAGACACACTTGCCTAAAACACAATTTGGCCTCTCTAGTTTTATATTTTCAACTTCTTTAATTACATGGTTCCAGGGACTCTCATTAGACCCATGAGTTACTGCCTGTGTCTGTGTTACATCCCACCTCAGAAGGAAAATAACAAGTTGGCTGTGGGACTCATTATCCAGCTTTTTATTAAATAAGAAGAAAGTTCATGAACTAATTCCATAGGGAAGCTCTGAAGGTGGCCAGGGGTTGAAATTACCCACTCAACACATGATTCTAAGCCCAGCCTGGCTTCCCCCATAATCATTGGCACCCGCCCTGTGCACTTGCCTCAGGTCTCCTTGAAGGTTCTGTAGGCATTCAGCCCTATAAAACCTTTTCTGCACACCCGGTATGGGTATGGCACTGTGCTAGGCACAGTCGAAAAAAGGTAAGGTAGCTGCCCTCATGGAGCTCATAACCTCAGAGAAGAAAATGATTTTTATGAACAGGGCTGGATGGAGCCACATGAACATCCAGCCTGAGTCTTTTGTTTTATGGATGAGAAAAGGGGGATGGAGAAGAGTGACATGGCTTTTCCAAGGCACATGTGGAGTTAGTGGCAGAATGGGTCTTAGCATCCAGGTCTTCTGACACCTAACCTGTTTTCTCAAATGGTCATACAAAATGCCAGAGTTGACTATCAAGCCCCAGAGGAGCTTAAACAAGGGGCCAGGACCCCATATGGGGTGATGGAGTCCAGCCCTGGGGGAAAGGAAATGCCAGCTTTGCAAAGGAGGTGCCTCTACAATAACCTCAAAGACTGATGAGGAGGTGAATGTTTGAGGGCTCAGGGGAAGGGGACAAAGGGATGCTCCATGCAGAAGGCAGGAGACTGAACATGCAGGGGAGCAGGGTCGAGTCTGTGTGTTTGGTCAGGTGGGGAGAAGGAGGTGGAGCTGGACACATGAGTGGTATTTAGATAGGTCTTGCTATGATCTAAATGTGTCCCCTCCAAAATTCAGGGGTTGTCAATGTGATAGTATTAAGAGGTGAGCCTTTAAGAGGTGACTAGAACATGAGAACATGAGGGCTCCTCACTCATGGGAGGGACTGAGGCCCTTATAAAGGGATTCATGCAACATGAGGCTTGCTAGCTCTTTCACTTTCTGCCATGTGAGGGTGCAGCGAGAAAGCCCTCTCCAGATATCAGAAGTGAGTGACTAGATAAGTGGGCTTCTAGCTTCCAGAACTGTGAGGAATGAACTTTTGTTCATTATAAATGATCCAGTCTCAGGGGTTCTGTTATAGCAGCACAAACAGAGTAATGAATTATGGGTGAGGAATTTGGACTCAATTCTGTAGGCAGTTGGAGTCAGGGCAGGGGCCTGGGGTGAAGCTGAGCAACCCCACCTACAGGATACACTGACTGGGATTCACATTTTCTTCCCCTTTTCAAAGCCTCTGCACATGCACAGCCCAGGTGAGAAATCCAGGCTGTTCTAACTCCTTAGCCATGGGTATTTCCACAATGGTCTGTAGCTTTGGGAAGGGCAGGAGCTGAATGTTTTCCCATCACCCTGTGTCACCTTGCTCATTTCTCAAGCCACCTTTCTGCCATGATAAATGGTATTGCTGTCCAGCCTCCGAGGCTAAAATGAATGTCCACCCTTTCACCACTTTATGCATTTTTTAACTGCTCAAACTGTTGACATTTGATGTTAAAGAAGAAGAAAGAGAGAGATGATTGGGGGATATAATTTGTAGGATTGCTGTTTGAATCTTTGGACAAAAGATAAGCTCCCTGAATTTCATTTCTACCAACTCCCTTAAAGGTTTAATCTTCCTTTCGCCATTACCAACCCAGAAATCTGATGAGAATGAATGATATAAACCTCGAACTGGATTAGCAAAACTCAGTTATGAAGTATTCTTATTAAAGCTTGCCCATATGCCATAATACATTGATCTTTCAAAAACCAAAATTAAGTGCAGAGATGTAATGTGGCCACAATGTTCTCACTTCACTCTAGCACAGTGAAGGAGAATTTTTCTGTAGCATTTGTATAATTTCTGAAGTGGTTGACTTGCTTATTGTCCTGAATTCTGTGGTCTTTTTTTTCCAGGATGGGGGAGGTTAGTGTGATTTAATCAAACTATGGACTCAGTGGAACTGTAAAAGGATGGTATCAATCTAGGAACCTGAATTTGTGATCAGGAATTCCTACATTCTTTATGTCATCTCAAATAAAATCTCATACTGAAGGGAGAGCTGTTTCTGCCCCAGAGGCAGCCTTTTCCTCCACAAAAAACTGCTAAGGAGGACATCAAGCACCCACATACCACCCAAGGGACTACACTCCTGTTTACCAAGGGTATCCCCGCAGAGTTCAACCCTAGTGCAAAGCCCTTTATTAAGAAATGAAGAAGGGACTGGGGTTGTGACTCAGTGGTAGAATGCTTGCCTGGCACATATGAGGCACTGGGTTCAATCCTCAGTACCACAAAATGATAAATAAATAAAGGTATTGTGTCCATCTACAACTAAAAAAAATTTAAAGAAAAAAAAAGAAATTACAAGGCAATTTCCAGATCTGCCAAGGAGGCATGCTTAGAAAAATGTGTGTGGGGGGGTGGAATTCTCATTACAAATACCTAGAAATGCTGGATAAAGTGCATTTTATTCCTAACATGCAGAGCTAAGCTTGTAAGAGGACAAAATAAAGGTCCAGGTGTCAAAAACAGACAAGGGACAGGAAATCACAGAAGTAGGCAAGAGAACCGATATTGAGCTGCCCAGGAAGGCGTGAGAGGGTCTTACTAAGGAGAAGTAGAAGAGTCCCCCCTCCATGAGAAAGAGGGTGGGAACACAGATTATTCATAAATTTAGGACCCTTGAAGGACTACTCCCTAATTCTAGTTGAAAGAATGAAATAGAAGAAAAATCTACTTATCAGCACTGGAAACAAGGACACTTGTCAGCCTCTGCATGGACTCTATAGTCAATAAAGGAAAAAGTTACTCCTTAGAAACATAAAGCAAGGGCAATGTCTTAAATATGTCAGGGCCCACAGTTTTTTGTCACAGGGTAAAAGAACTCTTGAGCTAAGAAATTAATATAAAAGTCAGTTCCATGCTAATAACATCCCTGGGTGCAAGCAGAGACAAGTGCTACATTGCTATGGACAATCAGTGTGCACAGAGGAAAAATAAAAGCCCCACACTAAAGTTGAATTATCTTTCTAGAAATAACAGCACACAACAGAAAATACCCCACAATGAGTAAGAGTGAGCAGACACAAAATAACCAGCAGCGTTAGAAGTTCAGGAAATTTCACAAAACTGAACTGCAATCTAAACATGGTATGAATATATTTAAAATAAATACATAAGTAGTAAGTCTAAATAGGACTTTGAAAAAAACAGCATAGATTTTGAAAAGAACTAAATAATACTTGTAGAAAAAATGATCATCAAAAGAAAAAACAGAATGCACAGATTCAATAATAGATTTAAGTAAAGAGAAAATTAGTGAACTGAGAGATATATTTAAGAGAATTCAGCAGAATCCAGCACAAAAAGATACAAAGATAAAAGATATGAAATCAGGGTTAGGAGGCATAAGCACAGACGTTTCCTCAAATGTCTGATAGGAACTCCAGGAAATAGAAAAGAGAGTAACAGAAAGGCAATAATCGAAAAGATAAGATAATGTCTAATAATATCCCAGAATGAATCTTCAAATTCAAGAAGCAACATAAATACTATTAAGATATATAAAAATGAATTCACCCTTAGATGCCTAAACACATCATATTAAAACTGAAGAATTCCAGAAACCAAAAGAAAACTTTGCCTAAAAATTTGCATTTGGAAAATATATTCTTTCAAGAATGAAAATAAAGAAAAGTAAACATAGGGATAAAAATCTTTAGAGTGTTAAAGAAAAGTAACATATAGTTCATAATTCTATTACCAGATAAAATATTCCTGAAGAATAAAAGTTAAACATTTTTCAGACATAGAGGTGATTTCTCATATTCCTTACCATAAAAACTGTAAATAAGCCTTTTTAAAGAGAAATTAAGTGAACCTAGAGAAAAGAAACTGATAGACATACAGTTAATTCTTACCATGTATCAACTGTATAAAACTACTGATGACTAATTTTACAGGTAAAATGGGAGAGTAAGTGATAAGAGTTAAATTTTTATGAAATGTTTTGTATTATCTATTTAACTTCATAAGAGAAGTTAAATAAATTAAGCTAATACATCAAGTAAAATGTATATTGGAAAAAATTACGGGCAACTTCAAGAACAGGAAGAAATTGTAACTTAACGTCGGACTTCTAAACCAGCATAGATAAAACTAGGAATGAATAAAATCTACTCATCTAAGGTAGAGTAGGAAAGAAGAGAAATAAAAGCAAAGATAAAGTAGGACTAATAAAAATCAGTAAGATGACAGAAACTTTTCCAAGTACATTTTATGACAATAGATGAAAACGCTATAAACTTACCAGTCAAAAACAATGACTTCCAAACTGGAATTCTAAAAATTAAAACAAAATACAGCCAAACACTCCTATAAGAGGTGTGTGTAAAAACACTATCACATAAACAGTGAAAGCAGAAAGATGAAATGAGATCTATCAGTCAAAACCAAATAAAAGTCAGGCATGCTGATGCACACCTGTAATCCCAGCAGCTCAAGAGGCAGAGGCAGGAGGATCACAAGTTCAAAGCCAGCCTCAGCAACTCAGTAAGACTCTAAGCAATTTAGAGACGGCCTGTCCGAAAATAAGATTTGTTTTTTTTTTTTTAAGGGCTGGGGATGTGGCTCAGTGGTTAAGTGTCCCTAGGTTCAATCCCTGATACAAAAATAAATAAATAAGAATATAGTTAGTATTTGTTGTAGGTAGAATGGCATAGCAGTTAAAAGTCACAGACTCTGAAGCCAAATGCCCAGGTTTGGATTCAAGCTCTGCCACCCTTGAGATATGTGACTACAGCAACTTATCAGTTGCTCTGAACTTCACAGTTTCCTTATCCTCAAAATGAGGGTGATAATAGTATCTATTTCAATTAGTTAGTTTATGTAACAGTACAGTGCCTAGTATAAAGTAAGTACTGTGAGCTATAATTATTGTTATATTAACATAGATTTTAAAAGATTTTAAGGTATAAAGTATTAGAGATACAGAGAATTATTATAAAATTGATAAAAGGAAAAATTAACCAGGAAATAAAACAATTCTGTACCTGTAGGCACTCAATAATATAGCCTTAAAAATATATGAAGCAAAAATTGACAAAATGTATAGGGAACATATCAAACTTATAATCATATTTAGAGATTTTAACATACCTCTCTCAAGAAAATGAAGGATCAAGCAAAGAAAAAATATTGTTTGTGATAAAATATTAGAACAATACCATTAACAGATTTGATCTATCACACATAGGGAACTCTGGTACCTCCCCCCAAAATAAAGTTCTTCTTTTAAATGACCATCAGTAGAGTTGAGCAAGCAGGTTGGGGGAGGGAGGAGGAAAGGTACTGAGAAAATGAGATGGATCAAATTATGCATGTGCATGTATAAATATGGCATAATGAATTCCACTATTATGTATAATTATAATGCACCAATAAAAATTAAATACAAACAAGTTACTAAATTTACAATTTCCTACTTATACATTCCTGGAACATGAGTAATTTTCCTTTTTAAAATTGATCTTCATTAAAATTCAAATGAAAAACTCCTAAAAAATGTAAAGTAAATTGCCTTATTGTACAGGAAGGTAAGTTCTAAAGAACTAAAGTTATTTATTTTAAAATTGGTCACATATTTTGACACAAAAATGTTTTTAAAAATACCCATGAATTAACATCCTGTACAGAACTTTTTACAATAAAGCAGTGAAAATAACAAATGTATATCCAAAAATATCTCCTAAGCACATAGGTCTAAATAATAATAGGTCAAAAAAGAAATCAAGGTCAAAATTAGAATAAAATTATCATTGAATAAAATGAAAATACTATGTATCAAAACTTGTGAGGCATAGCTAAAGCTGTCCTTAGTGGAAGATTTATAGTGATAAATATGGCCAACTGGCGGGAACACAGGCAAAGGCCCAGGACCAACTTCAGGGACCACCTCAGTAGCCCAGCCAAGGTCAGACCTGAGACTGCTAGCCGCCAGCCACAGGGGAAGCCAGACCCAGGGGAAGGACTGCCTCCAGGGACCCCTGCGGGAGATCTGGCCCAAGTGAGGCCCAGGACCACCCTAGTTCCGTGCCAGAGTTCTTGCCAACCAGCGGGATCACAAGTCAGGGCCCAAGACCACCTTCAGGGACCACTCAAGGAAGCCCAGCCAAGGCCACTCCCATTGCCATCTTGAGTTACCTCCACTATTGCCACCACCATCTTTAGTGGCAGAAGTGTCCATCTGGGGACACCTGCTGGGGACTGGAAGTGAACTCCAAGGTGAGATACAGGTAATCTGTAGTGTCACTACAATATTTATAGGGTAGAAACTGCAATACCTCAGATTGGCATGGCAAGAAAGGAAGATACATAATCAACCTGAAAAAACAAGGTAGAAAGTGCCCCAAACGAACCAAGATACTACAATAATACAATCCATTGACAGCATAGTTGATGAAACGTCAGAGAAAGAATTCAGAATGTACATAATTAAAATGATCTGCGAATTAAAAAATGACTTAAGCAAGCAAACACAAGCAAAAATTGATCACTCCAACAAAGAAATGAGAGCAAACAAAGGCAACCATTGATCACTCTAACAAAGAGATAAGAGAGCAAATACAGGTAGCAAAAGATTACTTTAAGAAAGAGCTAGAGATTGTGAAGAAAAAACCAATAAGAAATTCTTGAAATGAAGGAAACAATAAATCAAATAAAAAACTCAATAGAAAGCATCACCAGCAGACTAGATCACTTGGAAGACAGAACCTCGAATAATGAAGACAAAATACACAGTCTCGAAAATAAAGTTGACCATACAGTGAAGATGGTAAGAAATCATGAACAGAACATGAACAAGAATTATGGGATAGCATCAAAAGACCAAATCTAAGATTTATCGGGATAGAAGAAGGCACAGAATTTCAAATCAAAAGAATGCACAATCTCTTCAATGATATAGTGATAAATATAAATATTGGAATAAAAGTTTGAAAATCAATGAGCCAAGCATGCTATTTTGGAATTAGGAGAAAAAATCAGCATAATAAATACAAAGAAAAGTAGAAGAAACAAATAATAACAAAAATAGTGAAGTAGGAAACAAAGAAACATTACCAACCATAAAACCTAAATAAACTAGTTTCTTTGAAATGACAAATGAAATTAGAAAATCCCTGGCAAGAATGATGTAAAAAAAAAAAAAAAAAAGAACAGAGACAGAAATAATAACACTGAAATAGGTAATTTTTAAGGATTACTTACTTTATTAACTTATTTAATAAAATAAAATAGGAGCTAATAACTCAACCTAATTTATGGTTGAGTTCATTCCAGCAGGTGAGTCACAGAGCTCACATGGGTAAACTAGACCCAACTACACAGCCTAAGTTCAGAATCCAGAGCAACACATGCTACAGCTCTTCACAAAATTAAGAATGAAAAACAGGGAGGAATCATGGATTCAAACAGTTTTTTTGAAAGTTTGATAACACCAAGTATTGGTGAAGATACAAGCACATTCTTTTATATGCTCCTAGTGAGAGAGGATGTTGGGAGAACCACTTCAGAGAGCAATTCAGCAATATGAATAGTTCAAGCTAAGCCAATTGTGCTGTCCCTCAAATCCACTTCTAGTTATTTTCCCCAAACACTCACATGGGTTCATGAGTAGGTAAAACTATCACTAAACTCTTTTTAATAGGAAAAGAGTATAGTAGAGGAATAGATAAACTAGTGAAGGGATAGATAAACTTGGGCTTGCTCATACAATTGAGATTTTACAGCAACCAATATGAATGAATTTATTTATAATAAATTTGAGGATAAACCCCCCAAATATAAAAATGCATGGAAAAAGAAAGTTGCAAATGAATCTACCACATCAATAATGCAATTTGAAAAAAATAGATTGTTTAGGAGTATATATGTTAAAAAGAATGTATTAAAAACATGGAGATGAAATATACCGAGTTTGGGACTGTGGTTTCCTGGAGGGGGAAGGAAAGATGTGGTATCAGACCTAAAATTAAGGCTGACTGTTAGGTGCCACCTTGACATCTGGTAGAACCTAGGGACCTCACCACAAGTTCCTACTCTGCTTCCACAGATGAGGCTCCCCATTCTTCTAATCAAGAGACCAGGCACAGTTCCTACTTATCCCTGAAGAGCAAGTTTTGGTTCCCTCCCAGCCCTCACAAATATTCAAATAAGCTCATCCCATCCTCCCGTAAGAACCCAGGGTCACCTCACCCTTTTGATACTATAAAGCCTGCCTCCCACAGACTACATTTGCTCACGCTGCTGCCAACTGAAACATGGCAAGCAATGTTCACATGAGACTAAGTGCAGGTCACTGATAAATCACCATCAATCTTACCTGCCCCATGTCAGGTGTCATGTGTTCAGCCACCCTGCAAAAGGGCGGGAATCCTCCCTCACTGATGGGCTGAACTGCAGGTCATTAACCAAAGGAGTGCCAGGTGGTGGGTAAACTTTAGTTGGTCTTTTCTTTAAAAAAACAAAAAGCAAAAAGCAAGCACTGAATCAAAAATGACAAAATGTTAACACCTATTTATTCTCAGTTGTACATGGATGTCTGTTAGATATTTTTTTTTTTTGGTACTTGTCTTAATTTGTAGAAATATGCACTAATCAAAAATAGAGTGAATTTTAAAAACTATAAAAACAAGTTCCCACTTATTTGCTTTTACTGAGACTTGTCAAAAGAGGAATCAGCAGAAACTTTTCATTTAAAAAGGCTTTAACAGGACAGCAACCACTAAGAAAATTGACAGTGCTATTCTTTGGTACCATTTATGTTTTGCTGTTTTTTTCTTTTCTTCCTTTCTGTGTGTAGAGGCCCTGCATGTTAGAGAAAATGCTAAACAATTGTTTATTTTAAGTCAATTAGTTAACAACTCTGGTCAAAATGGGAACGTTTTTGAATAGCCAAAGATTAAAACTTACTACAAAGTTTCTATAATTTATTGAGGAATAAATCAGTGGGATTGAAGGACAAGAAGTAGATGCAGATGTAGATCAGGGTTCAATATACAAGGAAGGTGGAATTGCAAGTTAATGAGAGAATAATGATTTTTTTCCATAAACATAAATGTTTTGGTTGGCTTATTGGTTGAGTATTACTGGAATCATCAGTTCATCAACTGATTAAAAAAAATTAAGTTGGCCCTCACTCCTTTCCATATACAAGAGCTGAAATCAAAAGAGAAGACTGGAGTCAAGATTTAGATTATCTGAGGCTCTGAAAGGTTTTTCCATACATGATCCCAAAAGCTGAAATCATTAAGAAAAAGATTGATCTATTTGGATCAATGAAAATGACTCACCAGGTCAATAAACATCATAAAATTTGGAAAAGACAGAAAGCAGAAATTTCTTGCATCTAGTTGAAAGCTCTTAAAAAATGAATAAGGAAGAAGGAAGAATTCAAAATAAAAATGGCCACTATGCAAAGAAAGGCAAAGAAAAGTAGAGCATCATAATAAATAAAGCAAATTAAAAATAGCAATTTGCTTTATTACATTATCATTTACAAACCTGAAGGAAAGAATATCTTCTTTCTGAAGTAGAAAAGCACTAAATACTGTGAAGTTTGCACTTAATGCTTAGTTTGGATAAGTGTCCCCCAAAGGTCCATGTATTATAGGATTGATTGCCAGCCTGTGATGCCCTTTGGAATGGTAGAACCTTCAGGAGGCGGGGCCTAGTGGGAGGAAGTTAGATCATTGGGAACAAGCCACTGATGGGGATATTGGGATCCTGGACTCTCCTTCCTTCATCTCTTTGCTTCTAGGCCACCATAAGGCAAATAGTCCTCTTTCACTAGGTACTCCTGCCATGACTTACGGTGCCACCACAGAGCCAAGCAACTATGGACTGATAGCTCTGAAACCATGAGCAAAATAGACCTTTCCTGTTATTAATCTGAATAGATTAGGTATTTTGCCATAGTAATGTAAACCTAATACAGCTACTATTATTTATAACTCAAATACAGTACATTGATTATGGTATTTAAAATCAATACTGTTGATATTGGATATGAAGCAAGCTCATACACTGTTAATGAGGAAAGTAGGCATTCCCATGTATTACTGGAAAAGTAGACATTTGTTTAACTTTTACAAGAACTAATCAACTACAAAACTTGAAAATATACACATCCTTTAAATGAAGGAAAATTGCACTTGTAAACATTTACCTAAAGGAAATAATAAAATAAGTGCAAAAAAATGCTATAATGCATTCTCTTCAGTGTTGTTTAAGACAAGAAAAAATCAGCAATAACCGTTCTATGTAACAATTGACTATATAAAACTACACTACATTGCTCTGATGGAATACCATGCAGTCATGAACAAATTGTTTTGCAGAAATATACTTATTGGCATGATTTCTTTTTAATGATGTATTCTTTTTTAGTTTTTTTGATATGCTTGTATCTTTTGCAATGTTATTATTGTTGCACTTTAAACATATTTTTAGTTGTAATAACTTTATTTATTTATTTTTGTAATGTGGTACTGAGGATTGAACCCAGTGCCTCACACATGCTAGGCAAGTGCTCTACCACTGAGCCACAACCCCAGTCTTTATTGCTGCATTTTAATGGTAAGATTCATTGTTACATATTCATTCATGCACACAAAATAACAACATAATTTGGCCAATATTATTGCCCAGTATTTTAATGGATGTGTTCTTAAATGAGAAAATACAGAACTAAATGACATAAAGTAAAATGGTATAAAATTTCACTTATCTGTACCCTCTATATAGTAAAACAATAAGAATTGTCTCTGGGTACTTTTTCTTCCTTTTATTTCAGATATGCCTTAATTAAATGCTCTAGATATGTGCTTTTCTAGTCAAAAATGAAGAGGACAGTATTTTCAGCAAATCCTGGCACCGGGAACTTGGGGGAGTCAATTATCATCTCTGAAATCTGGTTTTCTTACCTAGAGAAGGAAGATCTCAATTCCTCCTCCAGGGATTACTAACAAGGTCATGTGAGACATCTGTGTATTCATTCAAAAATATTTATTTTGTAACTGGAACGTGTCAAATGCTGTTTAGGCTAGTGGAAATACAGCAGCATATAAGGCAGACAAACAAGCAAAATCCTTGCCCTCACAAGCTTATATTCTAGTGGAGAAGGCAGGTAATAATCAAAATTAAAACATCAAATTACAGTTTATTAAATGGCTGAAAGTGCTATAGAAAAAAAGGAAGAGGTTAGAAATTACAGGAGGAGGTAGTTACAATTCTAAATTGCATGGTTGAATAAGGATGCAGGGGAAAGGTCACATTTGAGTGAAGTTTCCAGTGAAGTAATGAAGCAAACTATGTGCCCACCTGAGTGGTGGGGAGGAAGAAAGGCAAACACTGCAGCAGTGGCAACAGTGAGTGCAAAGGCCCTGAGGTAGAAGCAGGACTGGCATGATCAGCAGGCCATGATAGTACTTTTTAAAAGCTGATGGGCAAAAGAAATAGTATTTATCAGTATATTATTATGATATAATAGATCCAAATGACCATTTTATTTCTCAAAACGTCTCTATAGTAGCTTCTTAATGTTCAGCCACTGCTCATTTTCCATTTTAGAGTAAGATAATGATAAGAGAGTTATGAGCTCCCTCAACTTCCCCTCTTTTTACCTAAACCATTCTTAGGTCAGACTTCCTCCTACCTCTAACTTCCCAGAAAGAAGGGAGGCCTTGGACCAGATGATGGAATTTGCAATGGAGAGATCCAGAGAGATACCATTTTGGTCCTGATAAGTCAAAATGCTGCCTAACAAGAAAAGAATCCCTTGGTTCATTTTCACTTTGCAAAGTTTTTCTGACTCTTCCTTATATATAATCTCAGTAATATGCCATATGTATATGTTTTAACAATTTGTTTTTATTTGTGTGATTGATCTAAATGTATATTCCAGATCTTGTGAGTAGCTGCCTTAGAAACGGTTATGGCTATGTAGTTTCAGCACCTATCCATGCTTTGGGAAAAGGTATTGAATTTTTACTGATATGTTTCCCAAATGGGTCCATGGAATCTTTAGGCTTCAAAGGTTCATTTTGAAGAGGGTAGAGTTCCAGGACACAAGAAAACACTGACTAAAGCAAAGATCCAACTAGATTCTCCAGACATCCCCTGCTCCTAGAGGAATTAAGACAAAATTATAACTCTAGAAAAGTTCTGTTGCTCTCCCATGTTACTCATGGGGTAAATACTAATTATCTCAGAGGTTGCTCTGTATTAGTTTCCTATGGCTGCTGTAACAAAATACCATGAATGTCGTACAATAGAGATGTACCATCTTATAGTTCTAGAGATAAGAAGCCCAAAATGAGTTTCCAAATCAGGGTTTCAGAGGATTTTGACCTGTCCAGAGCTTCTAGGGGAGAATCTTCATTTTCCAGCCCATAGCTGCTTCCCACATTCTTTGGCTCTTGATCCTTTCCTCCATCTTCAAAGCCATCTTCAAATACATCCTCCTAGTCTCTGCTCTTGATGGTCACATCTCTTTCTCTAACTGTTCTTCCTCTTGTTCCCCATGAATAAACCCTTTCAATCACACTGAGCCCAATCAGATAATCCAGCATAATCTCCCTATCTCCAAGTCCTTAACTAAATCACATTTTCAAAATCTCGCTTGCTATGTAAGGTAACATAGTCACAGGTTCTGGGGACTAGGATGTGGGCTTCTGTGGGGAGTCACTGTTCTGCCTAGTGAAGGGACCATGAGCAGAGGCCTGGATCACTGGCAACCTGTGCCACAAGGAAGGAGAGAAAGCTCCTTCTCTCCACTGCTTCATATTTGAGTTGGACACAAGGAAGGCAGCAATCCTCAAGGCTAAATGCTTTGCACTTGTTGATGACATCAAATCAGGCTTACCCAGCTTCATCAGCTATAAATCTCCATTATCTGGAAGCAGGAGATAATGACAGCTGGTAATGTTAGTAAGGATGCTCATGAAATAAACCCTGAAATAAACCCTACAGTCCTGGAATCTTGAAAGAGAATGACATGGAAGGCCACATTATCATGTCCTTCTCTTCATTCTTGGGACTCACAGATAGCTTGACCTGTGCCTGCTAGGCTTAATGGCAGACAGAGAACAGTCATAATTTCCCAACATGGCCTGTTCTACATCTCCAAGAAGATGCTCTCTACACTGATACTATTCCTCCCTACTGGGGACATGCAGAAGTCCAACTCCTGTTTAAAGGGTAGTTATTCAAAGATTGGAGGGTGGCTCTTACACCCTGGATCCTCCACCCACTCCCATAAGGACCAGGCTGCAGCTCCTGCGTCCTTCCAGCTATTGAAGAGGAGGAGGCTGTGAGGTATGGCCTCTGACTCAGAATATCAGTCAACTCAGATCTTCCCCTTCCTTGGGTACTTATAAAGTAAGGAAGATAAACCAGGTCTCAGGCCTTGTCCCCAGAGATTTTGACTTGGCTGGTCTGAGGCAAGGCCAAGAAATCTGTGTTCATAAAGATCCTCAGGATTTCCGGTGTGGTCAGTGCATACACAGCTCTTGGGAAATCCTGACTACATCATTTCAGAACTGATGGGCCGTGGTGCTTCTTTCAATAATTTCCAATTTGCTCAAGTTTTCTCAGGGTGTGCCTCCTTGTGCTGCAGTACACAAAGAACAGGCATCCCCTTCCCCAGTCTTGACACCATCTTTCAGCTAAGAATCTTTTTTGGTGGCCACGCCATACTGTGAACGCAGGCTGAGGTTAAATTTTTTCCTTCATGCAGCAGCTACATGGACAGGCCTCCCCCATCCCTGCAGAAAGTCCTCTGAATCAGCTAATGTGTTGCTCATTTCCTATTTCACTTGGCTGCCCAAGTGAAACCATGGCCCTGCCCAACCTGTGCCAGATACTCTGCTCATCACTAGGACAAAACAATGATGAGATATCATCCTATTCCTCCAAGGGCTCACAGTCCAATGGGAGAGGCAGACCAACTAACAGCCTGTTATAACTCACTGCAGAAAGTGCTCTGAGCTCAACATGGACAAGAGCAAGAGCCCACGGCCAACTGCATACACCACACACCCACTTATGACCTACTCACACCATATACACCCTCACTACCTACCCACACCCCACACCCACAATGAAGAAAGATATTGCATTTTCTTCAACTCCAGATCCTCAGGCAGGCCTTGTTCCTTCTTTCTCAAGGCTGGCCTCTCACCACTATTTGTCAGTCATTTAAGCTGCCATGGTATGTTAAAGCCCTTCAATCCCTATTGGTCTGTTGACCTTTTATATTTATTTGTTTTCTCAGCTATTTAATTGAAACCTCCTCAAATAAACATAGAACTTGAATTTCTAGCATCCTGCATAAAACTTCTCTTTCTCAATATCCCAGCGTTATCCCAGAGACTGCAATGTGTTCATCCGACCACATCAGCACAGGAGGTCAAAATTGCTCACCCAAACACAAAGTAACTGCAGGAAGAAAGGGCACAGGACATGAAATACACATTGAGGAATCCTCTGAAGTCAGAGGGCAATGGAGGGCTCATTTATGGACAGTCTTTGCAATATGGTGTCCTTGTAGGCTGGGCCAGTAGAAAAGTCTGTTATGGAAGTCTGTCATGAAAGTCTGTCACTGGTTGAGGGCAAAGAAAAATGATCAGAGCACTGAAAAATCATACTGTAGTCAGGTTGAATAAAATGAAGCTCAAATGATGGCAGTAAGTGACTTGTGTACATATGTATGCAGTCCATTCAGAAGGTTGTTCTCTAACTTGAATAAAAAAGAATTCATCAGAAATCATGACTTTATGACAGTGTCCATTCAACTACTTCTACAAATTCTCCTAGTTTTAATTCCAGGCTCACAAAGCAGCTTCTGTTTTTATTTAGCTTTTAGTGGATACTTCCCCCTGATCAGTGAACACCTTTATCAGATTCATATCTTCCCACCAAACTATTAAACTAGCATTTCATAGCATATATATCAGGCTTTTGATTATCATGTGCCCTCCTCTAAAAGGCTAACCTCTCCAAGCAGCCAAAATGCAAACATATGTCTCAATGTGGAGTTCACACCCTGGTCCTGATCCCCATGAAGTCCTATCTCAGCAACCACTGGCCTTCCTGGAGACAACACTGCTATCCTCATATATTCTGATCAAAAGCCAGCATTAGTCTAAATTCTTTACATATTACATCAGTCAGGATAGGATAGGTTATGCTGCACCAACAAACAATCCCTATGCCACACCCAGTGGCAAAAGAGCAGAGAAATGCAATCCTACTATGTGCCCAAATGGGAGACAGCCAAAATCTTTATGCAGAACTAATAACCAGCCTAAGTATGTTGCTTGCTCCCTCTTGGAGCCATCTATTCACAGAATTAACTTTAACTATTTTAAAGATTTTCTTATAATCCACTGTGCCAGTGGACCCAAGGCTGAAAAAGCTATGATCCTCCTGGAGTTCAAGTCTTAGGAGTTCAGCTAGCCATCAAGGAGAACCTGATGCAGGTGAGAGGCACATTACACATTGATAAAACAGAACTAGGTGACCATGGCATTTCATTCAAACATTCAAAGGGAGAGTGTGCCTTCCGATGGTTCTCAAACTTTGTTCTGTGGAACCCTTTAGAGGGTCCCAAAGGATGTTTCAGGCACCACACTGGGAGCAAACAGACTGCTATGTCCTTCCCTTGCTCTTTAACTGGTTTCATATACTTAACTTTTATATAGGATTTAATTTAAAGGATTTTACTCTTCTAAAAGAGTGAGAAGGGGAAAGGGAGAATTCAATAATCTAATCTGATGCTCTCTCATTATATTATATGAAAATAAACATGCAAAAAAGTTAAGTAGCTTACCAAGGTGGTGAGTTAGAAGCATGCCTGAGATGGAAGCCAACTGCCTCTGCTTGCCTTCAACTCAATAGCACTCTTTCCTTTCTAATTTACACTGAGTCTGCAGGGTAAGCTTCAAAAACAAACATTTGAATGTCAGTGGGAAAAGCTAATCAGTGGGCATTAGCAACATACTCACAGAGGAAACTGGAACCTTTTCCCAGCCAGTTTGAGAATACACATTACCACTTGGCTAGAGCAGCAAGCAGTGCCTTCCCCTCCCTTCTCCTGGACACCAGATCCCTGCCCATCAGGCACAGAGCCATAGCTGCAACGCTGCTTTCTGCTCCACATTTGTCAAGATTTGAGAAAGGGCTCGTTTGGGGAATCCTGAGTGAGAAAAATCCTAGCCCCAGCCCAATTTTGTGCACTATGGACAAGACAGGAGAGACAACCTCTCAGGGGTATGGGTGCTTCAGAGGGAATATCAGAGTTAATAAATACAAGGGCTTTTAGAAGCTGGAAAGGCATATAATTGTGCCTCTAAGACTGGCCAGGAAAAAAGATATTCTATATCTAAAATTCACAAGGAACATAACACCAGCACAGAAACCTTTGTCTCTTTTCCAAGTATTAAGTGCTATACAACACTTCCTCATTAAATTCATCAGAAATGCAAATAAACTGTTTGATCTATTTTTCCCTGGCAACTGACATTTATTTTCACACAGTCCCAGACCTATACAAATGTCTCAGATGCACACAATAAAAATCAGACTTTATTTACCAGATGTGAAAGTCTTTCCCTCCAGGCTCTAGTAACTTACGAAAATCTAAATTTGCTTTCTGCAGACTCGCCACTCTCTCCTGCTCTACCCTCCTCCTCTAATACACAAGAAAGCCCACTAAAGGAGGTGTTAGAACTCCAGGTACCCTACTCTCTCTAACCCACTTCTCTTATTCCAAGAATTGCTGCAATATTGCTCCCAGGCCTTCAGTGAGCCACTGAACAAGAGCTCATTCCAAAAGGCATTTTGTGGCCACAGCAGGAGCTTGGCTTCTCTCTGCAGGGAAACCTCCAATGATGCTGGTGGTCACAGAAATGGGCAAGATGGGCCATTAACTGACCCTGCCTATCAGGGAGAGGTGGTAGTGGGAGTTTGTTTGCTGGAGAAGGGGTGCTTAACTGATCATCTATGTTACCACCAAACTCCTCCTGGGAAGTCTTCATGTTATGCATAAAATCACAGCAGAGCGCAGCAATGAAGCCCCCTGTCACAGCCACAAGGACAGCTTGGACTTTCCAATTATAAGCATCCTATTCACAAGAGAAATCAATGTAAAGTTTATACCATTAAATCTGTATTGTTTATAGCAGAAACCATGGATTTCCCCCTTCTGTAAGGTCTTCGCCAAATGTTCCTTAATTCCCATTGTAAAGAGTACCTGAATGTAATCTCCTTCCCCACAGCGTACAATCACCACCTCCCAGCATAACAACGCCAGATTAAATGCTATTAGAGTTGCGCTACTAAAACGCCGCCTCCGGAAGCTCCCCTGCACCCCTGCAGAGGGGACAAATTATTACTTTGGTGGTTTAGTAGCCCGAGGAGTACTCGCTTTGGGAGGGAAGGCAGCGGAGCAAGGAGAGAAGGCAAGGCTGCATTGGCATGAGTTAGTATGTGAATGAATGCACACACCCCGCCGGCCAGGCCTGGCTTCCGTGTTTTCTGGCAGGTGAAGTTGAACATCCTTATCTCCTCGGCAAAACAGCCCATCCATTCCACGTCAACATGACTGGAAATCTTAATTTAAGAATCGTATGTACCGGTAGGTCCTTCAGAGGCTTCTCTAGCTTTCCATCTTACTTCGCGCCTTTGGTGTGTCAGGCTTTTTGCCCAGATGGCTCGACTGTTTAACCCTGAAAACACTGTTCTCTGAGGCAAATTCTCAGCCAGGAAAACTTGCCCCAAACTGCATGGTCTTTTGTCGTTGTTTCTCTTCCCGAATCCCAGGTATGATCAAGCCAAGCATCCCCCACACACCTTTTTCACCAAAGACCAGAGCGCAGAGGATAGGGTCCCAGGGTCCCCGCGCCCCTGCGTCCCGCAATGCTCCCCGGCCAAAGGGAAGCAGGGAGGCTAGCCCGCAGCGCGGGACTTAACACCGCGCGCGCATGAGTACCGAGCAATGGGCACACCGGGAACACACCTCTCACACGCTTACACACGCACACGTGCTCTCCCATGCCCCGCCAGTCCCTGGCTCTCCGAAGTTACCTTCGAGGCGGTCCCGGCGTCGGGCCCACACCACCCCGCCGGTCTAGCGCTGCTGTCCGGAGATGGTCCACACGGCCTCCAACGCCGCGCCTCCAGAAGGCTCCGGAACCAACTGGTCCCAGTCTCTCCTGGGCACCCCAGGCTTCGCACCTGGGGTGGCACCACCAGAGCTAGGATGGCTTCAGTCTCTGCAGCCCCGAATCGGGGGCTGCCTTCACCTGCGTGGCGCCCACCAGCCTGCAGCCTGGGCTGGGGCCGGCGCACGGCGACTGAGGTGGGCGCTCCAGCTCCTCCGGGGCAGCGGGCAGACAGCACCGGCTCGCATAGCGCTTGGGCTCACAGCGGCCCCGGGACTCGGCCTTTGTGTCTCGACCAGCGCCGCCACGTCACGGGCTTGAAAGCTGTGAGCAGCTCGGGCCGGGAACCCAGCATTGGAGAACCGGACTGGGCTTCTCCATCTCCGCCCGCCCGGAGCGCGCAGGCTGGCAGGGCGCCCCGGCAGCTACTGCGCGCTCCCCAGGGGACGGAGGGGGCGGGCCCGGGAAGGGGCGCGGCGAACGCGCCAAAAGGTGCCCTGCCTGAGGCTGCCACCAGGATAAAGGGGTAGGGACGTCGCCAGAGCCCCCGTAAGGCGGCGTCCGTTCAGTCCCCAGTCGAGGCTGCAGCGCTTGGGGTGAGAATAGAGAGAGCGTAGACTGTGCGCTGGAGGGAAGCGGGAGCCACCCGCGGGGTTCGTTTCTCCCCACTTCCCTATGCTGAAGGTGACTGCGGCCCCCAGTGGCCGAGCAGGGGCAAACGGTGTCCTCGGCTCTCTTCTTCTCCCAGTGCACTAGGCTCGCCCTTCCGGGGCCTGCAGTGCTTTGGAAGGCCAGGGCAAAGTGGTCACTTCGCTCATTGATTTTCCCTCTTTGTCAGTTTCGGTTTAATTGGTACCCAGATTGGAGAGACTGGCGGTCACGTGACACACCCTCCCCCCACACACACACATGCACACACACACACCCCAACAAAACTAGGGTGGATTTTCAAAAGTCCTTTGGATACATCGATCAGAACTCGAGGCCTTCCGCAAGTCACCCCGTGTGCTGCAGTGGAACTGAAAAGCAGCCGCTGCCTCTGTTGCCACCATCTATACAGATCCTGTCCCTGCGGTTGGGGAAGCTCCTCCTAACAGCACTTTGGGTCCCATAACAAGAACAGGAGAAAAAAAAAAAAAAAAAACTGGAGTCATATTTTCAGACCCATGGAATTTCATTTCAAAAGGAAAGCAAAGCCCCTAGGGAGTTACGGATCAGAATAGCTGAGGAGCGGGAGAGAGCCGTAGCTCCGCAGGAAAGGAGCCCTCTCCCTGGGCCTTGGTAGGTGGCTTTTGCACGCGCAGCCAAAATGCCAGCCCCTTGCTTTTGCTACCTGTGGTCCAAGCGCCTGCCTGGGGGAGGAAGACAGATCTCCATTTGAGTCTCCCTGTGTGCGCTGCCTGGATGTGTGGAGACCACGCTCTGAAAGCAATCGGGCTAACACATGAACACTTTAAATAATGCCTCATCTGGGTGATAAGTATGGACAACTAGATTCTTCCAGAGCTCCTTTCTCCTTTCCATTTCCCTTTATTTCCTTATTGTGAGAAGTTCAGACCTGTTCTAGGCACAGAATTTGAAAGGGTAAAATAGGAGTGAAGTTTGTTTGATTCACTGTATCTTGCTCAGGTATTCTAAATTTGTAAATATACTGTCTTTTAGTCCCAGTGATATTTCTGGCAAAGGGAAAAGTAAGCCCAAGGAGTAAAGTGTGCCTAGGGTAAGAAGCCTGTTTGGTGGCAATTAAACAGAATCTTAGTTTCTGGGGGGCCCTTATTACCCTTGGAGTTCGAAGGGCAAGTTACTTAAGACCTGAGCAAATAGATACCCCCCCCCCAAAAAGGGATTAGTTGAACCCATTAGGTAAGGAAGCTGCGCAGCATCTGCTTTCCCCTTGCTCTAAGTATTATTCCTTTTTGTTTTTCTCACATTTCTTCATGAAAGAGATCAAATTTTAGGAGGAAAAGTCACAGTTTTCTAAAGCT
This sequence comes from Geosciurus inauris, assembly GCA_004024805.1. Classification (NCBI taxonomy): domain Eukaryota; kingdom Metazoa; phylum Chordata; class Mammalia; order Rodentia; family Sciuridae; genus Geosciurus; species Geosciurus inauris. Next base: position 20,831 of record PVHX01007239.1, on the reverse strand, counting down.
GGGATGGGTTAAAAATCTGCTTTTTCACCCTTAGTTCAACTGAGATTGCTAGGGGTCCCCCTCCCCGAAAATCCCTTTTAGAAAACAACTTTTAAAATTTAAAATGGCATAAAAGTAACATGCAGTATATAGCCCTCTGATGCTAGGATCACTCCGTTCTAGCCAGAAGTTGGCTGGGTGGTGCTCACACACACAAAGGATCAAATGGTTGCCTTTCCCCTCCTGCCTACTGATTTCCCTAAATTTGCCCCAGAGATTCCTTGTAAGACTTGGGAAGCACCCCTCTCACTTTCTGTTTGGCAGCTCACCCCTCCCCAAGAGACACATAATGTTTTAGTTTGGCTAAGTGTCCTTGAAAGGTCCATGTGTCAAAGGCTTTGTCCCCAGGTAAGTGTTACTGGGCTATAGTGGAACAGGCAGGAGGTGGGGCCTCGTGGGAAGGGGTGACTGGGGATACCCTCCAAGGGAATTGTGGAACCCTTCTCTCCTTTCCCATTTTTTGGTTCCTAGCCTTGTGGTAAGCAGTTTGCTGTGCCATGTACAAACCCACCATTGCCATCCAGAGGCCCAAAGCAATGTATCTGTCTAATCTGGGACTGGAACATACAAAATTGAACCAAAATAACCCTTTCCTCTTATACATTCGTTACCTCAGGCATTTCTTTAGAGTAACAGAAGCTGACTCAGGCATACAGGTATGGTGCCGCTTCAGCCTGGTATTCTCCCTTGTATGTCACTCTTTGGGAAGAGGCAAGAATTTTGATTCCCCCTTCATCCTTATACGCACCCCGTCTTACGCACCTGAGGAAGAGTGAAAGTCATTTCTCTGTAACACTCACTACCCCAGAATCATAATAAATTATTTATCTGTGGGCTGAAGGCATTAACTTAGGGGATGGGTGCAAATTCATGGCACTATAAATATTTTTTTTAAGATTTTTTTTTGTCTGAGGAACAAAAGGAGACAGGATGGGGTGAGAGATGGGCACCAGACCATGAAAAATGAAATCAGCATCCAGAAATCATCTAGCCCCTGTCTTCCCCTCAATTTCTAGTGGTGTCCCACCCAGAATCCTACATTTCCCTTCATAACATAATTAATAAAAGTGCAAAAACCCAGCATGACATCCAAGAAACAGCTTTAGACATCTATTTAATGATAAAAATAACTTCTGTGATTTTGAACATATGACTTCACCTACCTGTTTTTGGTCTTCCAGCATTTAAAATGGAGGGTTGTACTTAATTTAACACATGAACTAAGAAACATGGATGATTTCCACCATATGGAATCTGAGATTGAGTATGAAATCCTAATAAATCCTTGCAGTCCTTGTGCTCTAATCCTATTCAATGAACCACAGACCAGTAGCCAAAAAACATGTATCATTAATCAGTTTCTTAATTTGAATTTTTCTGAGACTAACATTCTCCTCTCTCTCTGGTTCTATCCTACTTCAGCTCTCTCAAAGCCTCTTTCTCTCTGAGATCCTCCAAATTCTCTCTAAATACAAAAGTACATCTTTCTGGGTATTTCCTGCCACTCTCTACTTTTCTTTATTATGTAGATCTGTGCATCCCCTCTTTTTCTCTCTGAAGGAAGGAAGGGGAGGAGACCTACAGGGAACCTGAAAAAAATTAAAATTCTCTTTAGTGATGAAGATAGAGGAGAAGGCTGTGACCATTCATACATTAATACTTGCTGATCTGCCATAATTAGACCTTCTTTGGGTACATTTTAGATGTATTGAAGTATCAGAAAAGGACAGTGAATGTTATATCATTAGACAAAGATGTTACCTCTACTCACCTGATGACTGTCTAGGCAGGTTTTAGGTCATTTCTCAACCTCCCTTGGGCTTCAGTTTCATCATCTGTAGCAACAAAATAGGTGTCTTCATACATTTGTTGGGAGGATTGAGTAAATGTTAAGTATGAGCCTCATAATAGACCCTCAGCAAAATTTTATGGCCCCTAAGTTGACAGAAAGAGGGGAGGAAAGAAAGAAGGAAAGGAGAGATGGAGGGAGGAAGAAAGGGAAGGAAAGGGAAAAAGGAACGAGAGAGAGAGAGTGAAGGGGAAGCGAGTACTTGTGTCTTGGGCATCTAGGCAAAAGCTTGACCATACCAGTGAGCAAGGGATTGGGCACAAGAAAATTGTTTGCTCCTCTGGGCTGAAAGGTGAGTTATAATCTTTTGAATACTGAGAGATGTTGCTTTCTAGCTGACAAAATGTCAAGTAGCACAATCAAAAGAAAAATATCATGCCATTGGCATAGTTAGTACTTAGCAGCTCAGTCTGATTCTGCTCTGAGCAGCCCAGGAATCCTGCATCCTCATTGCTCCATGTACTCTGGGGTTGTCACTCACTTGCACAGCGCTGACTAAGCCTCATCCTGAACCCAGGGCTTTCTAGATCCCATTCTGCTAAACCTCACTTGTCCTGTATCATATCTAAGGACTTAAAAGGATATATATCAAGCAGAAATAAATCTCAGGGATTAAGACACTGGTTTCAAATGCTAAGAGAAGAGTAGCTTCTACCCTTTACCTCCCAAGAAAAGACTTTTGATATAATACCTTCATCACTGGCAGGAATTTTGGTACAGCAATAGGCTTATGAGACACAAATTTGGGATGAGGTAGAAAACAGAGCACTCCCCAATCCTAACTCTTGGATCTTAAGTGGGTAGGAAAAAGTATTAGCAAATTGTCATTCATAAAAGTGAGGTTCAGAAGGATCTGTGAACTTCTGAGCCATGCTCAGAGACTAGAACTTTCTTCTGAATCCAGGCCAATGTTTACCAGGGCTTCTTCCCAACTTTTCTGAAATGCTGCCAGGGCTGGAACTCCGAGCACTTCCATGCTGTACAGGAGCTGTGTCAAGTCTGTCTAGGGACTAGGGGCCTTTTCAAACCAGGGAGACTGTAGCAGTGCCTATGGTCACCCTGGAAGACAGAGTCCAGGGAGCCAAGCTGGACATTCTCTAACCTGATCTATGTACCATTGGGCTCTACTTTTCTTTGTAAATGACTTTTCTCAGCAAAGGCTGCTGTGGTGGTATGTTTGGAAGATGCAAGAGATATTTGTTGTTATCATTTCCATCATTGTAATTATTACTACTGCAAATATTATTTGGGGCTGCCCAGTTTCCAAATTCTCTTCCTATTTTGCAGGAAGCAGCCATTCTGAAATTCTGATGCATCCTCTTCTGAACCTTGGCAGCATAAGCATGGGCAGGTAGCCCAATGTCTCTTGCCTGAGGCTATGAATCTAAGCGAGTCATGATGTAAGAGAATCCAGTGATAGTTTAGAAATTGTTCCACTCTGAGTAGTAGTGACATCGAAGGTGCTCTGGATCAGCACTGGAAGCAACAGAGTTTAAGTGGGCCCTTCCTTGGCTGTGATTCCAGCTGTGTTCTCCACCAAATCATTTCCTTCAGTTCCTGTGCATTTTCCAAGCTTCATTCTCTAGTTTTACCACTGATTCAGTCGGCTTCTGATATTCTTCCAATAAATCCCTTTCCTGGCAAATAGACCAGAGTCAGTGTCTGATGTTGGCAACCCAGAGCCCTGACTGGTACATGAGAGGTTGTCTTTCCACTCTTAGGAGTTGTCGTGCCCTGGAAATCCCAGACAGGGAAACTGGGTTGACATTGAGCCCAGAGTGGCCAGTCATGTTGGGGCTGCAAGACTTCCTGCTGCTTCCTTCTTCTCTGCAGTTACAGGGCTATTTTGGACAACACAGTATGGCACACTGAGTGAGGAGGCAGGAAGCTTGGATCCAGTCCCTGTTCTCTCATCCCTACTAGGCTATGTCATCTTGGGAAGATGTCACACTCTTTAGTATCATTTTCTCACCTGGTGCATGAGAAGGTTGCACCAGGTATTCCCTGGAGTTGTCTGCTGCTCTGATGTTCAAGAATTCTAGGATGTATAGAAGGCAGTCTCCAAACATTCTGGCTACCAGCTTTTATCTCCAAATGACTGAAGCTTCTTGGATGAGCTGCCATAAAGGAGAGAGAAGGGAGCGAGACACTGAGAAGCGGAAGGATTTTCCTCCATGACTTGAGTTATGTAATTTCATCATGTGGGCTGGGGGAGAAGTGAGATTTGCTGTTCTGACACAGGGTGAGTGGGGAAGTCAGTAAGTTTCAGGCATTCTGGTTTGGGGGACACAGTTCATTCTCATTACTTGTTGATCTGCAATGTCCAAATGGGATAATAATCATACACTTTGTTAAGGGAAAACCATGGCTCATCCTTTTGGAGATTCTAAGTATGCAATTATACTCATATCATAGATACCATCACCTTTGTTGAAAGATGAAAGCTGAAACTTGAGCACCTGGGAGCATCTAGGCCTTCTTTCTATTTATTCTCAATAGCATCCAAACATCCAAGAATATCCAAATGACTTGGAAAGCAAAATGATGAATTTTGATGGATTTCAAACACTGATATCTCCCAAGCAGGAAAAACAATACCTGAAACATACTAGGATTTCAGTAAATATTTACCAAATGACTTAGATGTCCTTGTAAAAGTGACCCTAACATGAACTTCAACCATTTCTATGTTCCTAGAACTAAGCTCAGGGCCCAACATATAAGAGGAGCTCAGCATGTTTGTAGACTCATCTTTTTTCCCATGGCATTTTATCTGGGTAGTTCCCAGCCCAAGTTTGACATTCACCTTACAATATCCTCTTGATGGAGTTGGGAGTTGGTTCATTTGTTTGTTTTCTTATCATGACTTGACAGATGGGAGAACAAAACCACACACTGTGAATGAAATGACTTCACCAAGGTCGTTTGGAGAGAGGGGATTCTCAAATGCTGATCTGACGTTTTCTCCACTAGACTGAACTTCAGAAGGAAATTGGATCTCAATTCAGCATACCGAAATAATATTGCCTGAAAAGGAAAGCTCAATGAAGGGAAACTCAATCGAGAAGAGTACTTAAGAAAAATCCATTTATGCTGCTCTCAGATTGCTGGTGCACCGGGTGCTATTTTGTGATCAGATAAAGCCTAGCCTCTCTGTCAGAGTGGCTGGTAACTAAGCCTCATTTGGAGATTCCCATTATTTCCCCCAAGTTCTCTGGATCCCTGAGATAAACAAAAATATTTTTAGGACTGACACAAATGGGCATGCCTCCAGGTTTCTACTAAAATAACCATCTCCTTTATCATATTAGGGATGTCTGGCTGCTAGACAATCTGAAGCATCCAGAACTATCTCCCAGCTAAGTAGAAGAAAGACAGCTCTTAGCACTAGATCACAGACAGGATGGTGTCTACTTCTGAGCACCCTGAGCACCATGAGGCCCTAGGCCTTCAACTGTACTTGGATACAGAGATGTTACTAAGAGCTAACCATGATTTAAAACATATTACATGCCTGGCATCTGTCTTGAGACTTATTCAATCCCTACAGAAGCCCTATAAGGCTGGACACAGTGGCACACACCTGTAATCCCAACAACGTGGGAGGCAGAGGCAGGAGGACTATAAGTTGGAGGTCATCCTGGGCAACTTAATAAGACCCTATTTTGAAATTAAAACAAAAAAATGCTGGTGATGTAGCTCATTGGTAGAGTGCCCCTGGATTCAACTCCCAGTATCACCAAAAATAAATTAGTAAATTAAAATAAAATCTCTGTAAGACAGGTGTTGCCATTAGTTCGAGTTTGCAGATGGGAAATTGAGGCAGTGAGAGGTTTAGTTATTTCCCTGAGGTTGCATAGTTCATAAGAGCTGAAGTAGGGATTTGAGCCCTGATAGTCTAACCCAGAACATATGTTTTAAATCCTTATACTATTCTGAGATGAGTGACACATGGCCTCTGCCCTCAAAAGTCTCATTGCCCACTAGCAAAGAAAGAAGCCAAGAAAAATCCCTTTTATAACTCAGAGTGATCAGTGTGCACAGAATATTGTGGAAACTGAGGAGAGAGGGCCACACAGGGACATATAGGCACATCATTTTATTTATTATTAGTTTGTTGCCTCAAATATGTAATATATACAATGGCATAAAAAAATTGTACAACTTTCAGTAATTACCAACTAGTCAAGCTGTCCAGAGACAACTGCTTTACCAATTATTTTATATTTCCCTCCAGAGGCAGACTCTGAGAATTAAAAAAAAATTGATCAAAACAGTGTTATTTTTAATGCCACAGTTGTATTCTATATACATTATCTTACACATTAATTTTTTAACCCATGATGAAATATTTTGAATGTCACTCTATCAGTATTTATAGGCTGCCTAATTCTTGAAGTTTATTTTGAGATGTATGATGATTCACAGGCAGTTGTCTTATTGTTGGGGAGGGTCTTATTGTCTTGGGGTCTTCCTTTATGCCCACATTCATATGTCTGTTAGCATATCTGGAAGCCCTTGCTCCTTCTTTTTCCCCTTGTTTCATCAAAGATGGAATCTGTATTACTTTGTCCATTTAGAGTGCATCTGTAAGAGTAGCAGGGGAGCCTTGGGTGCCTCAGTCTACTCTAGAACTTCAAATCCAAAAGCTGCTCCACTGGAGTGTGACTTATTTGTGGGGAGAGGATGGCTACCCATCTCAGGGACCTCCTTCTGCTGTGGCTGAAGGGGACTGAAAGGTTTTAGTAGCAAGCTTACAGAGGGAGCAAATTTCTTCCTGGACCTGGAGGCAGGAGACAGGCATTCGGGCCTTCCTTTGCTGCTCACTTTCCTGTATGGTTAGAGAGATCTGTTGCTGCATCCTCTGTAACATGGTTCCTCAAAATATGATCCTTGGGCTGCTATGACCCTCAGGCTATCTATCCCCTGCCCACAACAGGAGAAAGACAAGGATTGACGTAAGCATTTGGAAACCTCTGTAGCACCGTGACAGAGTAACTTTGTGCCTGTGGAATTTAATAACAATTCTCATATTTTGAATCTCTTAATTTTACTATAATCTTTACTGTCTTACTTTTTTATTTTTCAGTGCATTTTTATAGTTATCTTTGGAAATTGAGTCCATTTTGACATTCATAAATTCATATAATAGTTTTCTCCATTTTAATCCTCAGTACTACTCCCTTTACTGTCTAACTTCTATAATAACTTATAATCACTGTAATTACTTTTCTAGTATTTATTTTTATTTTACTATGTAAAAGTATTGGTTTGGACAAAATTGGAAATTTGGAAAAATATAATGGTCTTTCACAACAGTTTGAGAACCACTTCTGGATAAAATACCCAACCCTGCCTGAGGGTGCAGATATTCATGCCATGGGGTGTTCTGCAGCACCAGCAGAGGAGGAACTGGGATGCCCTAACACTGGTGAGTGAAGAGAGCTCAGAGCCAAGTGTAAAACTGGTTCCATATGGCAAAGAGAGGAGTATGTTAGTCTGTCAAACAGAAACAAGGAAAACAAGAGCAGACTCCAAAGTCGGGGTTTGGAGCTGGGAGACCAGAGCAGTAGCAGCCAGTTAACTTGTCAGGGCCAGTTATCAGAATAAGCCATGTTGTCCAAAGATGGCTTTTGCCTCTTTGGCTGTTTGTCTGTAGGTAGCAATCATAGTTGGTTAAAGTGGTGGACTAAGGGCCTGTACAGAAGTAGCCCATCTCTACCTGTGTCAGAGGGCCATTATGAGCATTGGGAGAAAGAAATTAAGCATGGAAACCATATAGCACAATAAAAAGGTTGGATGTTATTTTGGTATGACTACCATCATCACTATTTCATAATGCTTAGTGAATGATTCTGCTGAATATCCAGGTGCTTCAGTGGCTGCCAATTCAGTTAGAGGATTCCTAAGCCCTCATTTTCCAACACCCATCTCTAAAGTGTTCACTCCTGGGTCTGTCATGCAGCTGGTCCACAGAAGTTAATTGTAACATCACATCCTTGACCAACACAGGCTCCAAATCCTCATATTAGTAGTGGAAGCTGGCACAGGAAGCTGAAAGCCTGGATTTTTGTCTATTTTCTTTTCTATTTGTTTATTTATTTATCCATTTGTTCACTTATATTTTTATTATCTGCAGAAATACTCATGAAATGCATAAATAAAATAGACTTTGAGCTCTGTATTTTTAAATGAAATTTTAATAATAATTTTAGATTCACTGAAAAGTTGCAAAGATAGTATAGAGTTCCTATACATATATAGCACACACAATTTCCCCTATTACTAACATCTTACTTCAATATGACACATTCATTATGACCAATGAACCAATATTGATACATCATTTTAGCAAAAGTAGCTCATACACAGATTTCCTTAGCTTTTTCTAATGTCCTTTATTTGTTCTAAGGATCCCATTCAGACAACATATTACATTTAGTCATATGTCTCCTTAGGTTCCTCTTGGCTGTGACAATTTCTCTGACACTTCTTGTATGTGGTGACCTTGACAGTTTTGAGACACTCTGGTCAGGTGTTTTACAAGGTTACATTCTGTTGGGATTTGCCTGGTGTTTTCCTTATGATTTGACTGGTGTTGTAGGTTGAGGGGAGGAAGACAGAAGAAAAGTGCCATTCTCATCACATCAAATCAAAAGTATCACTGTGGATGTTGACCATGATCACCTGGCCCAGTAGCATTTGTCAGGTTTCTCCACTGTGAAGTTATTCCCCCTGCCCCGCTTTCTATACTGTATTCTCTGGAAAGAAGTCACTGTCTGTCAATCATGCAGATGGACAGGATGGAGAGGGAAGTTCCTCCTCCTTTTGGGGGAGATAGCTACACATTATTTTGGATTCTTCCAAATGGTAGATAAGTAAGTTTGTCTATTCTCCCTAAATTGTCCACTTACTCAATCATTTACTTGTATAATTATTTGGCTGAGTTCATGGTGAACTGACAGCTTCAAAATTTGTATTCAAAATATTCCAACATGACTATAGGAGCTAAGTATGTTGTCTAGACTTTAAAATAGCATCAAATTTGTCATTGTTTCCTTTTGTATTTGTGGTTGTTTCCTTTTGATATTTCTGGTTTGATAAAAACTCTCCTAATACTATCTTTTAAAAATTATTTCTATTGGTATAATAGAAATAATTTTGTTCTTACTATTATCTTCTTTCCCTCTGCTCGATTATATCCTGTTCCTATTGTTTCAGGAGAGTGAGTGTGTGAGTGATAAGTTGTTTATGTCCTTACAAAATTTCATGTATAATTCTCCCTGCAGAATGACAGTCTGTTGGATTTTAACATTCTACCATTAAAAAGTACCCCCACCAGCACCTTAGAAATATTCCTTTTTTTTTTCCACCAGTGTATCTGAGGTAAATTTGCTCTCATTCATACATAAATATACTATCTTTATCCTCTGGAAGTCTTTAGAATTTTATTTATCTTTGATGTTTTGAAATTTTACAATTTATTCAGGAGTTTTTTGTCCATCTGTTTTTTAATTCATCCTACTTGGTAAACAATAGGCCTTTATAAACTGATGATTAATCTCCTTCTATGATTGTAGAAAATTCTTAGCTTTTCTCACCCCCACAAATCTTGCATTTCCTCTATCCCTATTATTTCCATTCACTTCTTCTAAAACTATTATTAGACAAAATTTGGAACCTTTGGATATTTCCTTCAAGTCTCTGAACATTTTCTTTTTTCTGTCTCCTTTTATCTTTACCAGTGATTTGAGACAATTCTTCAGTCCTATCTTATACTACCTGAGTCCATTGCATCCTGTATTAATTCATTCTTCAATTCATTTATTATTCCAGTCAGTTCATTTGTTGAAAATTTTATTTTAGCACTCGTTTTTATTCTCAAAGTCTTCTTTGTAATAAAATCTCTTTCTTGTGTCAGAACTGTCTGCCCTGTAGAGGAGAAGAGGATGTAAAGGTATTCTACATGTAGGACGAAGTCCCTGAGACGTGAAGAATTGCTCAGGGGTGACACCCGCACAGCTGGTCAGCTGAGAGTCACAAGGGGGCAACTGCCAAATCTATGTTCATCTAGATCCTGGTTGAGGTTTGCCATCACCTGATGATGCTGATTGTCTACTTCAGTTTAAAGATTAATGGAGACTATCAGAGTCGTGTGCCTTCTGAGATTTCCAGGATAGAAATCTGGAAATTTGTAGAAACTACAGCAGGACTCCCCTGGCCAGTTAGTGCCCATTTTATCATCTGAGTCTGAGAATAATGCCAGGCAGGGGGTTCTCTGCCTGCCAACGTCCCTGCCAGCCTTTCCCTATAGTCTTGCCTTCTCTGTACGTCACTGCTCCCCATCTCCATGAAAGGTAAGAATGATCACCCAGCAGAAGATGTGAACCAACACCAATCACATCCCATCTGAAAACACAGTACAGTGTGTGTGCTACCTGAGGATGAAATTCTTCCTTCATTTTTACAAAGTTGGCTCTCTTCAAATATTTGCTGTCTTTTCATTGTGGGCTCTTCTCTTAGCTGAGACTCCCAGGTAGTTGATCTGCTGCTGGTTGGAGAAGGCAAAGAAACTACCCTGCAGGCTGTGCTATGCTCCTGCTATAGGACAAGCGGGCTGGGCTTCCAGGGCAACTGGTTGCCTGGGCATGGTTGTTCTCCTTCATCCCAGCGGCTGCCAGCCACCCTGGGGCTCTGCCTGCCCTTTCTAGTCTGAGCACCTATATCTGTTTTTCCCACTAGAAGAAAAATATGATTCCTGCTAATTGGGGGGCAGAAAGAATGTTTCACCCCACTTGGCTGCTCTGCCTGTAGTAACCTAGCCAGTCAGGCTGTCAGTCACCTTCCGGGTCACTCCTGCCCCCAGCTTTTGCCATGTCAGGACAAAGAGCAACCTTAGTACCGTCTCCACCTCTCTGTGCCAGCATTCACCCATGATGTCTAAAGTTGTCCCTTCTCTCTCCTATGGTAGACATTCCTCAGTAGCTCCCTACTGCTGTCATCTTTCAGGGACTCTTCACAGACTCAGGAATGAGAGTACCTATAGAGATTTACAAGGGTGACTATTTTCTAAGCAAATATTTTCTATCATTTCTATGGAGTTTGTGAATGGGCATGGCGGAGACAGGGGAACAGCAGTGCCACTAAAACAATCTCCATGGCAGTGTTTTAAAAAATAGTTTAAATCTAAATATCTTATTTAAATAACATCTTTCTTGGACTCTGCTGTGTGACTTTAGACAACCATCTCACCTCTTTTATTCTGTCTTTTCACCTGCAAAACAAAGAATCTGGACAAGATGATCTTTAAAAGACTTATCCAGTCTGAAATTCTACATTTCTCCTTTAATATAGCCGTGTATGACCACCACAGTGAGGTTTCTGACTCCTGTGTTCCCATAAACATTTCTGAGCCTTTCCATCTCTTATCTCCAAGGACAATCACGTGATTAATTCTGCCCCTTCCCAGTCCCTGCATTTGCACTTGGCATTACAGTAAACCCCATTAACTTGGATGGCATTCATTTAGAATGTATGACAATTCTGTAACTGGACCAAAGTTTTTTTGTCCAGTACAACGTGATTTCATGGGAAGTGCAGTTAAACTGTGTTGACAGCACGGGCAAGCCAGTGTTCCGACTCCTTCAGAAGCAGCTATTTTTCAAGCCTCTGTGAGCATTTTCAGCCTATGCCTTTGTATCTACCAGGGACTGGCTTTTAACCCAGAGCATCAAACCAAATAGCCTGATGGGCAGGACTCTGGTCTGCGGCAAGCCTGGCTTCTTGCCCTTTGGTCCTGCTGCGAGCTTGCTCCACACATTCAGAGATTAAAAACATAAAAATTAGAGCCACATAAAAAAGTGAGGAACCCACATCGCAGGGGGCATGAAACAGTAAAACAGGGAACTCCTGTCCCACAGCAGCAAATAGAATGCTTCTGACCACGACTGCTGCAGCCTGATGGAAAACACACAGGAAGCTGATGGAAGACACAGGAAACGGGCCAAGGAGGAATCTCTAATTAATGAAGGAGAAGCCCTTCCAGGTGGCATTTACCATCCCAACGCAGACACTAACAAGCCATTTCAGCAGGAAGCCTTGCAGCTTCGAAGGAGAAGCCTGTGTTCAGGATTTATGTGTTTTACAAGTACACAGATGATTTCTAAGCCCACCCCTAGTGGAGATATATTGTGCTGATTAGAAAGATTATTAACTGTGGTTAATAAGACTCCTCCTGCAGCGATGCCCGGAACTCTCTGCACTTTAATAGATAGGTGCTCATGTTAACAGTTTCCTAAACTGTGTGTTCTACATTCTGTGACTGTTAAAGAGCCATCCTGAACCATGTGAACTAAACCATATTTGCAACTCAGACCCTTTCTTTCTGGAGTGGGCAGGAAAGATAAGAGCAGACCCCTGCCAAGAAGTAAACTTGGACAGAGCAATGGCCCGCCATGTTTCAGCTCTCTCTGGGGTGGACAGGCCCAGTCCCAGCTCACTCAAAGATACCTGAGCTACAGAAATAATGACTGGCAGCTCTTTGCCTAAAGAACTTCACAATTCCCTGGGAAGGCGGCCATTTTCCAAATTCCCTGGGGAAGGGGCTCATTGACAACTGGCATCACAGACCACTCCTAGGTCCAAAAGAGACGGGAGGATGCAAAGAGAAGGAGTGGGGGGTCACACTGGACCATTAATGACCTCTCTTACTGTATGAAGATTGGAGTAGATGTTCTTAGAGGCTGGGCATTCTTGTGAGCTAAGAAGGCAGAACCCCTAGGTCCCTGTTAGCAAGCTGCCATGTTCCCAGCCTGTTTCATTGATGGTTGTGAATTTGTGGCAGTCAGGGGTATATGGTTAAATTTATTCTCATGTTCCCCAATTTCTATTATAACTTCTTTCAGCATCTCAAGTTATTTCCATAGTGGGTTTTCCCCTCACAACTATATTTGCCTTGAAGACCAAACTCCACAAGATGTTTGGAGTTCTCTATGGTAACGTGAAGAGGAAGGGAATTGTCCCAACAGTATATCACCATCATTAATGAAGTGATTCTCTCCTGGTAGGATGAGATTTATGACCTCTGGAAAGAGATCATAAAGTTGGCGAGCTAGGAAATTTTCGTAATAAGCAGCTGATCCTGGCCAGTCTACATTTTTGGCGAAGAAATCTGTTCCATCACAAATCAGCCCCTCCTTTCCAGATGTGTCAAACAAGAAACTTGCCAGATGTTTGAAATTTCAATACCAGCTGCCAGTTCTGGGGTGAACAGAGAATTTCAAAGCTGATTCATAAAAAGATAGAGTGAGAAGCCAAGAGAGGCATTTTCCCAAAAGCTGTCCACAATTATGTGTAAAGCAGTTTCGGCTGATAGAAAAAAGTTCTTAGTGCTAGGGGAAGGATTTTGGAAAGTATGGTACATTTACTCAGATGGTGTGTTCTACAGCCACTAAAAGAAAATATCTGAAAGAGAAAAAAGTTTATGTTAAAAATCTACAAAAGGAATCATATATATTACCATTGCAACAAAGAAATATTTATGCATACAGGCAAGAATTGGAGCAGAAGGGAAAATAATAATTGCTAGATTTTCCTGAGGATTTTTTTTAAGTATTACCATACCACAAGAAGAAGGAGAAGGAGAAGGCAAAGAGAGGAGGAAGAGAAGGAAAGGGATAAGGGAAGGAGAAGGAGGAATGTAGTGGTAGTGGTTGTGGAAAGGAAGAAGAGGAGGACGGAGAGGAAAGGAGGGAGAAAAAGGAAAAAGAGGACAAAGAGGGGCTGGGATTTGTCTCAGTGGTAGAGCACTTCCATCGCATGAATGAGGCACTGGGTTCCATCCTCAGCACCACATAAAAATAAATAAAATAAAGATATTGTGTTCATCTACAACCAAAAAAAAAAAATGTAAAAAAAAAAAACCAGGAGAAGGAGGAGGAGAATTTGTTGTTTTCCTGCCACTCCCTTTGTTAAATCCCCTGAGCTATCTCCAAATCTCCAGCTATGTTCTCAGCATACAGGCCTCTAATTAAAATTTGTGCTTCGTGTTTCTTGACCTCTTCTGGAGTGCTGCTTTTACTATGGCTTTGGCATTCTCAGACAGAAACCCCCAAAATTATGTAGACGGAAAGACCCAGCCTGCCCCACGGAACCGGGTTCCAGTGCACCTTCATTGAGCTGCCTGGGCTCACATACCAGTTAAGTAAAGTTCTTGTCCAAATGCATTTTACAATTTCCTAAAATTAGGTCCAATCTGCAAAGATCTTACCATTACTACTTTGTGACTTCAAAAGAATTCAGCCTCCCTTGATGGAAAGATAATAAGTAATTAAATCCATTCTGAAACCAGAATAACAAATGTGAGCAGGAAATTAGTAATAACTAAATTAAAAGATCTAAGTTGGGCAATCTGCAGGCTCCTTCAAGCTTTAGAGAATATTAAGAAGTTACATATGTTGTTTTATTTAAAATGTGATATAGTCTGATTAAACCACTGACCTGTAGCTGCCCACGTCCTACATTGTTAATGCAGGATCCCCAGCCCTGAAGTGATGACCTTCCCAGCAGGTGCCTGAAGTTCTGTGTATGCATATCGGTGTCCCGGACAACACTTGGCTCTTCACATGCCCCAAGTCCTCCTAGCTCTGCCCTATTTGTCATGGTCCCTTCTGCTGGAGGCCTGTTGTGTTCTCTCCAATGTGAAGCCCATCCTGACAGTTCATGGGATTTCTCAACGTTGTGTGAGGATCAACATGGCACCTCTCTGTTGATTCCCCATTGTCACACAGGCAACCTCACACATTCAGCCTATGTTCACTGTGACTTGTTCTTTGCAAACTTGCTGGAAAGTGCTACATTGTATCATGATTAGATGTACTGGGGCTGGGAATATAGCTCAGTTGGTAGAGTGCTACCTTGCTTGCATGCACAAGGCCCTGGGTTCAATCCCCAGCACCACATAAAAAACAAACAAACAAACAAAAAAGATGTATTGGAACTCCAAATCCCTGTGGGACCCCTGTGTGCTGGCTGATACCCACATCAGAGCACTTAGAATGATCTGCACTCAACTATTTGATAATTCCTCCATCCCATTCCAATTTGACTGGGTCTCATGCATTTCTGAACTCACAGTGCCTCCATAGGCATACACAAGCACATAGTAGGTCCTCAACCAATATTTGAGATGACCAGACCAAGGAGGCCACAGTATACCTTCAACCTTTCTAGGATCTCCTCTAAAGCTATGCCATCTGCATTCTCATCCCTACATCTTAACTTCCCTCTTTGCCTACTCTGCACCATATCTAGTCACCAAAACTCTGCTCAAACTACACTTCCTCGTCAGCATCTCCTGTCTGCCTCCTACCCTCACTTGTCTGTCCTCTTCCCCACTCTCATACTTTCAACCCTGAGTACATCACATATTGTGGCACACCATTGCTTTTCTATACGGTTTTGTTCCTCAAAAAGTACTGAGCATTTATTATGTGCCAGATTGATGAGAATAGAAAAGCAAAGGCATGCACCTAAGTAGAGGAAGGCTTGGTAAGCATGGATTTGGTTCAAAGGGAAATAAATGTATATTTTTGCATATAGTCCCAGAATCTGGATCTGGCTAGCTTTAATGAAAGAATTTATTGGATGGCTATGAGAGTGCTTATAGGAGGGAAAGGAAGGCAGGAAAATCCAGCATGGAGCATATGGATGTATAGCGATAGCAGGTGCAGAGACCTCAACTTGTCCAGTCCTTTTGCGTTTCCCCTGATAATTCATATTCAGGTAAGAGTGCACAAATGGTTTTGTGGGTGCTTTCAACTAGCGAAGAGAAAGGTCTAATTAATTAATCTCCCCCACCCTCCCAGACAATACCAATGAGAAAGAGGTAAATGCTGGCTGTCATTTTTAATACAAGGTGGAATAAGGGCTGAACAGCTATAAATGATTAATGTCTAGCACAATGATATGCTCAAAAGATGAATAACACAAATTTAAAACAGCCAATGTGTCCAGTTCTGTAATTGAATTGGGCCTGCCCCTTGCTACAGTCATGACCAAGTTGATGTTAGGGTTTCCTTACCTCTGGATTGTGTTGGGATAGGCTGACCAAGACTCAAAAAGAGCTCTTTATTCCAATCACAATGTAAAGTTCCTGCTAGAACAGGAGCTATATGAAGTCTGTTGCCATGTCCACTCCCACATCCTCCCAGTATGTAGTACACAATCTATGCTCCATGAACATGCTGGCACAACTGAATTGGAACCAACCAAAGGTTCCTTATCTGATGGCAGCTTCCCCTCTTTAGAGCATGCTCTATTTTAAGAATGTGATTACTCCAATCAAGATGTTCATTGAAAGAATCAACACAGACTCTTTATCAAAGCTCCTTGATTGTGTCCATGGAAAAGCAACCCCTCCGCTGGGTTCTGCAGAGCATCTGGCACGTGTTATGCTCCTTGATGAGTCAACAAGTGGGTCAATCACAGAGCTCCAAGGACAGCTGCCAATGTTGCAAAATGACTGACTTGTCAAGTGCTTTGGGGGAAGCATGGGTCCATAGCTATAGCCCTCCTGCGAATCTCCTAATTGTTCTAAAAGATAAAAGGATTTAAATGAAGAAATTTAGAACCACCAACTGCCTAAGATAAAGCTTTCCATTTGCATGCTTTATTTCCACTAGCTACCCAGCTTCTTTGGGTAAGAATTTACTTTAATGGTTTGCTTAAAGAATTCTCCTCTAGCCAGAAAGCTTATTTATTCACCTGCCTTAAGTGGGAAGCTCCTGGGAACCAGAATGTCTAGTGAACAGGCTGTATGCTCCTAGCTGACTGTGCGACCCTGAGTGTGTTACCCACACTCTTTGCAAATGTTTGTTGTTATTTTTTTTCCTCATGTTCCTTATATGACTAAACCAAGATTTTAGCCCTGGAATTCTGCAAATCCTTTAGCCATTGCTAATTGTGAGTAACTCAGATGGCTCTTGCCCTTAGGTTTCAAATCAGAGAGATAAACACAAAGAGGATACTTTGAGGTAAGGAGTCAAAAAGGCACATAAAACACTGTCGTGTAAGTGTGATATTGCTGTCAATATATTCTCATTTTAGAAGCAAGACATGTTTCTGGAAATTTATTGTGATAGACTTGGGAAATTATAATTTAGATTGAATCTCTTGCAAATGATTACTTCTGAGACGTTGCTGCCAACTTACATAATTTCATTTCTTCTGTATTACTGGATATAGTTGTTCATATACATACATGTTTGAGGACATGTGGGCTGCATATAATATATAAATATGTATATCTCTTATATTTCCCCCCACAGACCAAAACTGAAACACATGTGGGAAACCTTCAAGCAACATCTCATAGGTCCCAAATGGCAGGCATTTCCTGTTAAATTAAGTTAGTGATGCAATTTATTTTATTAACTAAACCAGTTTCCATTTGATTGCAATAAAAATCCTGTCTGTCATCTTGGCTCCAAAGGTGCTCCTTGGCTGGTTACATCTCAGTTGCCCCTACAAGTGCTCTTGCCAATTAAAAAAGATGCAATTAGATGACAGTTTCACCAACTCCGTCACAGCCAGCAATAGTGATGGACACTTCATTCTGATGGGCAAGATTGAGTCTTCTCACACTTATTAATGACCTGAATTAGAATGGAATGCTTCATTTGTCATTTTACTTAAGCTTGCTATGGAGCTGTACTATTCAAAGTCTTATTTGTTAAACCATGAGGGTGATAAATGAAGGGAACATCATAACCATTCCAAGTATGGAGAATTGAGGACTAGGAATACAATAGTATGTTTGTTTCTGGGAGGAAATATATAAACCCCCCAAGTCTATAGACTTATTTCATTTTAAACATTTATTTGCTTAATGAATAGGTGGTATATGTATCTGGTATAAAATTTACCGGGTATAAAAGTACCAAAGTCACAGGGAAAAGTATCAATCTAATTAAATATAGATTTTACCCAGATTCAGCATACATTAGCTTAAAAATTGTCCCTGGGCAATTAATTCACCTTTCTAGCGGCAAATAAGGTCATCAATTTCTTATACCTGTTGTGGTTTATTTCACAGTCAAGGAAAGTTGGGCTCAGAACAGCAAAATGATTCATCCATGGTCATATATTCCTGTCTAGAACTTGTAGCTTAGCTATAGCCAAACTAGAACTTTGGCCTCTTCACTATAATACATTTTACTCATGGTATGTAATTGTCAGCAGACCCCCCAGCAAACTAAAGACATTCTTTTCTTATAATGCAAACCAAAACTTTCTAATAACAACAAAAGACTGAGGAAATATGCAAAGTTTTTATTTGGCTGAATGCTCACAGAGCACAGAATATTAATTTTCAAGGAGATGTCTCAGAATCTACCCCAACAACCTCAGTTTATAATTGAAGAAACTGAGATTTAGATTGGGAAATTAATGTTGAGAGGACCCATTTGCATGATCTCTGAGAAGGGTTTTTGACTTTGCAAGCACAGTCTGGATTCTTCTCACTCCAGCCCTAATCGTTAGCTCATGATTCCCCTGGCTGTATCTGGGGCACAATGGCTGAGTTATAATGGAAAATGCAGGAGCACATTGATTTCCTATAATGGTTTTATCTATAGCAACTTGTGAGGACATCCTTGGCTAGAAGACTTGGCATTGAATATCTGAAAACCTTGACCTAGGAAGGGATGTTCCAAATGGTGCCTCCTGATCAGAAGCAAGCGAGCCTTTGGTTCTCAGAAAGGACTTTCTCTGCACCTGCAAACCATAACTCTTTGCCCTGTCCTTTCCGCAGGACACATCCTGTTAGAAATGGGTTGCTAGTCATTAGGGCTTCTTACTGCCTTCTTGGTTATGCAAGTTATAAGCTTTAGGAAAAAAAAAAAACACAATCACTGATTCAAGCTTTTGAGAGAAGCTATGCACTTGAATTAACAAGGAAATCTATTTTGAGTCAAATTTTCTCTTATCTCTGTAATTTACATTGTATTAGGACAATGTAATTACAGAGACCAAAAGGGAGATCACCAGCAAAATGAAAATGTAAATACAGAGAAGCTGAGCAGCCTCTTTCTCTGCCCCAGGAAAGGTGCTATGTCCCTACATGGGACTTTTCTATACCTTTTCACTCTCAACAATGCTGAAAGGCAAGGATTTTCACCAATTCCGTTTTGGGTTTTTTTTTTTTTTGTATCAGGGATTGAACTCAGGGGTACTCAACCACTGAGTCACATCCTCAGCCCTATTTTGTGTTTTATGTAGAGACAGGGTCTCACTGAGTTGTTTAGCGCCTTGCCATTGCCGAGGCCGGCTTTGAACTCGCAATTCTCCTGTCTCAGCCTCTCAGAGTGCTGGGATTACAGGCATGCGCCACTGCGCCCAGCACCAATTCAGTTTTAAAGGTGAGAAAAAAACAAAGTGAAGAGAGGTCAAGCGATTTATGCCAAGCCCATAGCAAAGATGGACAATCCCAGAAACAGACCAAGAGTTCTACCACCACCTCTTCTCCCACCCATCTCTAGCTCCCTGGTTCAGTTCTTTCCTCTTTCCTTTCACAGACACTTAGGCATCCCTGAAGTGCTCCTTTGAGGCTCACATCATTTTCTTCCTTCAAATGATGTCATCAAGTCCCTCTTAAAATTACAAAGATTACCTCTTTGCATATGCTTTACAGCTCCCACCACAGTGCCTTGAGCTCAAAACTGCTCCTCTGCCTCTGGGTCATAGATTCTGTGGGTCTTTAAAAAGCACCTGGGTTACTCATGCCTCTGAGGGGAGAAGCTGGGGCCAGCAGACCAGAGGGTCTAACCCTCTGAGTAAGGCCTAAAACACAAATCTGCAGGAAGAAGTTCTCTGTAGGGTGATGTGGGCAAAAAGGGAAATTCTCCCACAAACATTCTTACATTCTGTTGTGGATTGGAAGGACACGATATTGAGAAGCAAACAGTGATAATTTCCATTTTTACAGATTTGGTCTGGCTACTTCATGTGGGATTGGGGGCACTGTGAGGGGGAGATGGCTCCGGTGTCGGTCAGGCAGAGAGGCAGACACAGGGGTGTGGGAGCCTCTGGTTGTCAGTCATGTTGCTTGAATGTAGAAGCATCACCTGTGGGTAGGAACAGAGGCTTGGGAGAGATTACTGATTAGCAGAAAAAGAAGGGGGCTGCCGAGAAATTTTGAGTTTGGTGGGAGTCCAGCATGATGGACCAGTCCAAGGCTGGTCTATTCTGTAATGAAATTTGTTCAAGTTTTTAAGTAGCAGTTACCGCATAATTAAGTCCTCTTGCCCTAGCCCAGAGGCAGTGAATGGGGGCCAAGGAGAGCCCGACTATTACCAATAGAAAGATGGCCCTTTTTGCCCTAGAAAGGGAGGTTGTAACAAGTCATGGTAATTCAGCCTCATTGTACAGTTAAGTCCCTGTAACAAGGCTGGAGAGGACAAGGCATGTAAACATAGTATTTAGTTTTTAATGTCACAGATGTCTATCTTTAAACTATTTTAAATGCCCAGAAACGGCTGTGTTCTTGATTTTGTTAGGTGTTTAAGATAAAGCAAGTCAAATTGACTTTTGTTCTTACCTATTGTTAAGAGTCACTTTTTGATCTTCTGGGAGGGATCCTTGAGGAACTTGAGAGCAGCTCGTTAGCTCTGCTAGTGCCATCTGCGTTAGGATAGGCTGAGGTCTGGCACTGATGTGGCTTCCCCGGGAAACCTGAGGGATAGTTCCCTTTTTCGGTGACCTTCCTGTTCATCTTATGGCATTTGATTGGCTCTTTAATTCTCTAATGGCCTCAGAAATCTCCCTGATCAAGAGGTCCTGTGGCCCAGAGGTGTAGAGCGCTTCAGAGAAGTTTCTGCATTCCTTGGATTCAGGTTGACTCAAAGGGCAAAAGCCAAATACTGGTTTTTTTTTTTTTTTTTTTTTT
>PVHX01007238.1:82190-93235 GCA_004024805.1 Geosciurus inauris | reverse complement strand
CTACAGTAAAGCAGCCACTTCAATGTTTATAGCAGCACAATTCACAATTGCAAAACTGTGGAAGCAACCCAGATGTCCTTCAATAGATGAATGGATAAAGAAACTGTGGTACATATACACAATGGAATATTATTCAACAATAAAAGAGAATAAAATTATGGCATTTGCAGGCAAATGGATGGAATTGGAAAGCATTATGATAAGTGAAGTAAGCCAATCCCAAAAAACCAAATGCCGAATGGTCTCTCTGATTAGTGGATGCTGATGAATAAGGGAGGTGGGAATGGGAAACATAATAGAAATAGAGAAACACTGGACGCGACATGGGGGAGGCAGGGGGCAGGAAAGGGGAATGGGTATAGTAAAGATGGTTGATAAAAAAATATATAAATATATATATATACTGTTCTTTGAAAGTGCATATAAAGGTGTTTAATATGAAGAATTTAATCTGCTTATAATTTTGTGCAAAGTTAGAAAAATTATGATTGTAACAATTTTTTTCTATTTGGCTCAACAAATGTTTTTAATGAACAGTGTGTACAGCTTCTGAAAATTTGTTTTTTTCTGTTATGTTTGATAACATGTATTAAAATGCAATTTTTGAGAAAAAATTAAAAAAAAAAAATTCTGGACTAATAAAAAAAATTAGAAAAAATAAAAATATCAAAAGATAAAAAAGAAAATCCCATAAAAATTTCTGCCATTTCAAAATTATCATATTTTTTATGTTTTGAATAAATATTTCAGGTTTAACTTTAAAAAAAAAATTTGTTAGGACTAGTTTTGTGACATAACATATGTTCTATCCTGGAGAAAGTTCCATGTATTGATGATAAAGAATGGGTATTTTCCAACTGTTGGATAAAATGTTCTCTTAAATTTCTGTTAAGTGTATTTTGTCTATATAGTTTAACTCCAATGTTTCTTTGTTTCTCTTTGCCTGTATAATCTGTCTATTGATAACAGTGAAGTATTAATGTTCCCAACTATAATTGTATTAGAGTTTGTCTCTCCTTTTAGATCTAATAGTGCTTAATTTAAATAATTGGGTAAATACATTGGGTCCATATGTATTTACAGTTTTTTCTTTGTTGTATTCATTACTTTACTTTACTTTATTACTTTATTATTAATTACTTTATCATTAAATATTGACTTTGTCCTTTTTTTATAGCTTTTGACTTCTAGCCTATTTTATCTGATATTCATATAGCTACCCTTGCTCACTTTTGGTTTCTGTGTTATGGAAACCTTCACTTCCAGTTTCTATGTGTCTTACTGGTAAAGTGACTTTCTTGTAGACAGCATATCATTGGATCTTCTTTTTTTCCACTAAACTAGTCTGTATCTTTTAACCAGATAATTTAATCCATTTATATTCAAGGTTGCTATTGATAAGTAAAGACATACTCCTTCTTTTCTCAATTTTTTTCTGAATGTTTTATATAAATTTATTCCTTCCCTCTTCTCTTGTTTATCTTCATGGGTTTGGTGGTTTTCAGTATTGATAAGGTTTCGCTGTCTTCTCTTTCTTTTTGTACCAACAGTACAAAAAGTGACTTTTGTGCTTTCACACATTTTCACTATGACAGTTAATAATGACAGTTATTTTGCTTCTAGTGCAGGACTTCCTTGAACCTCTCTCACAAGATCAGTCTGGTGTTGATGAATTCCCTCAGTTTTTCTTATCTTGAAAGATTTTATTTCATCTTCATTTCTGATGGATAACATTGCTGGGTATAATTATTTTTTATTATGAGCACTTTTTAAAACTTTTATTTATTTTTTATGTGGTACTGAGGATCAAACTCAGTGTCTCACACATACAGCTTTTGACTTTTAGCTCTACTATTACTGAGTTACAACCCCAGCCAGTGCTGGGTATAATTCTTAATTGGCAATTTTTTATTCCACACTTCAAATACATTATCAAATTCTCTTCTGGCCTGTAAGGTTTCTGTGAGAAATCTTTTGTTAGTTTAATGGAGATTCCCTTATAATATGTGACTTGACATATATACCTTGCTGTTTTTAAAATTCTCTTTGTCTTGTGTACTTTTGAAAGTTTGGCTATATGCATCAGAGATGTTTTTCTCATCAAATCTATTGAGAATTCTTTGAGTTTCCTGCATCTGTATTGTCATATCTTACCCAATATTTGGAAAGTTTTTAGCAATTATTTCATTGAATATGTTTTCTGTGCATTTGCCCTCATCTTGTCCTTCCAAAAGAATATAATGCAAATACTTGTTTTCTTATTGATGATCCATAACTCTCAAAGCCTTTCTTTCTTTGTTTACATTTATTTATTATTTATTTATTTATTTATTTATTTATGGTATGACTGGATTATTTCAAAAGACCTATGTTCAAGAACAGAAATTCTGGCAGAGGAACAAAGATGGCAAAGTAGAGAAAAATTTCAATTCTCAGTTGCTCCATAGATCAGAAATGAAACAGTAAGAACACTGCTTCTCAGTGAGGTGGGTAACTGAAAGAATTCATTGAAATTCAATGTTGGACAGTAAAAAACTTAGAGAGTCCCATAGATTCAAGTGTTTTAAACAGAAGATAAGAAAGAGTATATTGGAGCTAGGCCAGTGGTAGCAGGGGCACCATGTCACTACAGAGGGGAGAGAACACAAACAGAAAGAGAGAGAAACAGAGTGGATAAATCTGGCATAGGAATACCAGTGTAGCAGGAAAAAAGAGGCTGAATTTTGATGAGTAAAGGGCTACACAGCGAGCTGATTTGAAAAGTACTCCGTGTTTCTCAAATTTTAAGTGGAAAGCTGAAGCATAGAGCCATTTTGAGGAGGTCATGATGGAGCTAGCTGCTACGGGAACTTATAAGATGATGGAAAATATTGCAACTCTCTCTAAGCCAGCACCTATTTTGTAGCTTAGGGTACACCTGGCAGAACATGACTTAAAAAGGCACAGAGAAGATTGTACTCAGGGGGTTTGGGCCAGAAACAGAGAGCAGTGCAATTTACTTTCCCTTTGAGTCTGCTGAATCCTGTGAATGATAGAAGAAGGTCAGGGAACCAAGCAGGTAGATATGATTCCATTTAAGGAGTGAACATTAGAAAGCCATATTTGTAAGAAGTGGAGTACAAGAGAACTGCCATGGGAAAGGTTCATGCCGAACTGGACACAACACACTCCATGTAACCAAGAGATCTATATTCGAGGAAGGGAGATGGCAGAGAGAAAGAAAGCACCAGGTGGTGGCCTTTTATGTACCTTAGGATGGGGGAGGAGTTGGTAAGGTATCTCTGGGTTTGGTCTGGACAACTCACCCAATGTCGTATAAGCCTGGCGTCACTATGAAGAATCAAAGGTCAGGGCTCCTGGGGAATCCAAAGCTAGGGGTTAGGGCGGGGCATGTGCTTAGCTCTACATTTCTTAGGATGGGGTATGGGCCCTACACCACGCATCTCCACTGGGGACCATTGGTTGTCCTACCCTTGACATACAGAATTTTGGGAATGTCCCTGGGATCTAGAAAGGTTAAACATCTGCCAAGCCCCAAGGGTAGATTGATCTCATTTCTGAAGCAGATGTTACCTAATGAAGTTTTGATCAGTGCTAGACCTCAGCTGCCAGAACTTCCAATTTAGAACTTGGCATTAACCTTGCCCTGGGAATCCACGCATCTAGTATCTGAACAAAACACAAATAGTTAGTATATCACATTCTATTCTGCCTTCTAATGGGGATCAGAGAAGCTGACAGCCATTTCAATCAACTTTGGTTCTGGGTCACTCCAACCAGCAGCTTGGTGAGCAACACAAAAAGAGCGAAGGGTTTTATAGCTACCCACCCTGGCTCTCTGTCTCTGTCTCTCTCTCTAAGGAGTGCATAGCCTAAGAAGAAATGGAAAGAAGGGCAACATGACATAGACAGTGAATATACATCCTTGTCCACAGTTTCTATCTCAGCAGAGACAATTCTTTCATTTAGAATATTTTTGCTTGGTTTTCTTATCATGTTTGTTGATTGGTTCATTTATATACCTAGGCATACATATTTGGTTTTTTTTCTTTATCCTTTTGTTATTATGCTTTGTTTTGGTTTTTGAGGGTTAGTGGATTTTTGTTCTGTTTTTTGTTTGTTTGTTTGTTTGCTTCTCTTGTTATTCTTTATCTCCTTTCTTCTTCTCTAATAGTCAAATTATCTTGTTCTCTTTCTCTCTTTATTTTGTTTCTTTTGTTTATTTTTTATCCTCCATCTTGAAGAACTTCTTGCTGCCTCTCTTCTGCTTTCTTTTCACCTTTTAATATTCTCAACATTCTTTTGTCTTTCTATCCCATTTTCTTTTTTTTATTTAATGAAATTTATTTCTACTGTCTTTTAGACTATAGTTTATATAATTTCTGCCCCCTCATTCATGCTATTGAGATTATTAGTACTGAAGATGTTGTAGTTGTCACCTTGTGTTTAATGCCGTGTCTTGTTCACTGTTGTTTGTTGTTGCTGTTGTTACTTGATGACCATACTTTTCCTGGTTTCTGGTTATTAGTATTGTAGATGTCACAGTAGGCACCTGGCATTTACTTTAATGCTGCATATTATTTGCTGCTATTGTTGCTGTTGTTTATTTCTCTCTTTACTGTGAGGTGCTGGGATTCTAGTGTAACACTGTAAGTCCACAGGGTAGAAATGAGCTATATACCTGACCCAGATAAGAGATAATGCATCTTGTTCCACATACCAATGAGCCCCTTTCGATCTTCAGCAACATATTAACACCAAGAATAATGAAAGCAAAACCTCAAACCAATAATGAAGCCCCAAGTAGAAAAGACAAGTGAGGTCCTAGGGTCCTCCTCAGGACCATCTCTTACAGCAACAACAAATAACACAAAGACTGTGAACAACACACCTATAAAGGTCATCAACCTAGATAGCTCCCATACATTTATAGAACATAAAGAGTTTCAAGTCTAGAAGATTAATCACAGAGAGTCTAACCCATATACCTTGTTACATACAACACAAATGTCTGACCTATTAAAATGAACTTGCTCTTGAGTGATCTACAAAGAAAGTGGGGTCCTCAATCTTCAACAAAATATATAGTTGACCAACATGCTCTAAATATTACCAAAGAATTATCAGATAAAATATTCTCAAAAACCCAACTGGAAATATATTCAACAATTCAAAACAACCTGATATCTCAGACATCTTGACCAAGAGAATGCTGCATCCTAAAAGGGCCTTCACATAAAAGTGTAAGAGAAATTCACCCCCCAAAATACACAAATCTCAACAAAGGAATACAAGAAATATGATAAAAACAAGGTAACATTACACCCCCTAATGTTCATAATTCATCAACAACTGATTCCAGAGAAATCAAAGTGGATGGACTACCAGATAAAGATTTAAAAAGACTGAGTATAGAAAATCTCTATGAATTCCATCAGAACACAGAAAAATAATAGAATAAATTAAGGAAATCAGTAAAGGATATGAATGAGAAAAGATATTGAAAAAGAACCAAAAGACTTTTCTCTTTTTCTTTTTCTTTTCTTTTTTTTGACAGTGCTAGGAATCAAACCCAGGATCTTACACATGCTAGATAAGTGTTCTACCACTGAACTACATTCCCAGCCCCAAACAAATTTTGGAAATGAAAGGCACAATAAGTCAAATGAAAAAACTAGTTGAAGTTCTCTCCAATAGAGTAGATCAAGTAAAAGAATCTCAGAGTTGGAAGACCAATTTCCTGGCCTTGAATATTCCAGATAGTATTAAAGAAAAGAAAATAAGTAACCATGAATGATCTGAATATATAGAACTTTGGGTCATTCGGAGAGCAAAATTAAGATTCTTTGGAATTGAAGAGGGATCTGAAATGGAAGCTAATGGTATGAATAAACTTTTCAGGGAAATAATAACAGAAAAATTTTCAAACCTTGGGAAAGAGATGGACATCTAGATATACAAAGTATTCAGAAGCCCAAATAGAAGAGATTTTATAAGAGGCTCCCCATGAGGACTCAGGATGTGGCTCAGTGTTAGAATTCTTGCCTGGCATGCTTCAGTCCCCAGCATTGCAAAAAAAGAAAAAACAAAACAAAACTCCCCATGATACATTTTAGTTAAAATACCTAACATACAGAAAAATGATAAAATTTTAAAAGCCTTAAGAGAAAAATAGCAGATTACATTTAGAGGTAATCTAATCAGAATTACTCCAAATTTCATAGGACGAAGTCTAATGCAGAGCTTAATAACTGTTGACCAAGATGGCTATATCCAACAAAGTTAACCTTCAGAATCTAAGAGGAAATAGAAATCTTCCAATTTAAGCAGAAACTAAGAACATTCATGACTAAGCTGATACTACAGAAAATACTTCAATATAACACACAGAGGAACTCATAAACAAACTCCACTCCTTATGAATGGAAAGTAGCCAAGCAAATGAGAAATAGGACAAAATAAAACATTAGTAATAAAGCAAAATGATGGAAATTAATAAACATTTCTCTACAATAACACTGAATGTAAATGGTCTTGCTTCTTCAGTTAAGACATTACTAGCAGTAGAAATTAAAAAACAAGACCCACCTATATCTGTTGTTTTGAAAGACTCATTATACAGGCAAAGACAATCATAGGCTTAAAGTAGAAGGATAAAAATTTATATTCCATGTTATATTAGTTAGGATTCACCACTATGACCAAAATACCTGAGTAGAATAACTTAGAGGAGGGAAAATTTATCTTGATTTCCTGGTTTCAGAGGTTTAGCCCCTGGTCAGCCAATACCATCACTTTGGGCCCAAGATGAGACAGAATATCATAACAGAAGGGCATAGTGAAAAAATATGCTCCCCTTATAGTAGCCAGGAAGCTGAGAGAGAGAAATAGGAAGGAGCCAGGGATATATGATATAATCTCCAAGGGCATACCCGCAGTGACCTGCTCCCCTAGCCACACTCTATTTGCCTATAGGTACCACCCAGTGAAGTACTCCTTTCAAATTACTTATACATCAAATAGATTAATCTACCAATTAGGTGATGGCTCTCTTAATCTAATAATTTCACATCCTGCATTAACACAGGATCTTTTGTGGGACATCTTGTATCCAAATCACATCACAGGCAAATGGAGCCCCAAAACTAGTGGGAGTAGCTACTCTCATATTCAACAAAGCAGATGTGAAGTTAAAATTTAACAGAAGAGACAAAGAAATTCATATTTATACAGGGAGAAATCCAACAAGAACACCTAACAATAGCAAATATTTATGTCCCAAACACTGGTCCACATCATAATATAAAACAAACACTACACAACTTAAAGACTCAGATCCCACAACTCAGTGAGACCCTGTCTCTACATAAAACACAAAATAGGGCCGGGGATGTGGCTCAGTGGTTGAGTGACCCTGAGTTCAATGCCCGGTACCAAAAAAAAAAAAAAAAAAAGACTCAGATCCCAGTACAATAAAACTAGATGATTTCAATACACTTCTCTTACCAATAGATAGATCATCCAGGCACAAGGAAGACTCTTGAGACCTAAAACATGTTATAAATCAAATGGATAACAGACATTTATGGACTATTTTATCTAACAATGACTGAATACACTTTCTTCACAGCTGCTCATGGAATTTTCTCCAAAATAGATCATGTATTTGGTCACAAAGCAAGTCTAAACAAATAAAAAAAGTTGATGTAATTCCTTGCACCTTATCAGACCATAATGGAGTAAAATTAGATATCTGTAGCAAGAAAAACCACAGAAACAATATAAATACATGGAGATAGAACAAATACACTTGCAAACAATAAATGGATCATAGAAGAAATATAAAAATTCGTAGAGTCAAATGAGAATAGAGATACAGTATCTCAATCTCCATGATACCATTAAGGTAATCACACCTTAAT
The DNA here is from genome assembly GCA_004024805.1 of Geosciurus inauris. Lineage (NCBI taxonomy): Eukaryota > Metazoa > Chordata > Mammalia > Rodentia > Sciuridae > Geosciurus > Geosciurus inauris. Next base: position 85,313 of record PVHX01007238.1, on the reverse strand, counting down.
GGTAAAAGAAAACTTTATAACTACCAGTGCTTACATTAAAAAATCAGAAAGATCCCAAATAAATAATCTACTGATGCATCTCAAAGCCCTAGAGAAAGAAAATAAACCAATTCCAAAATCAGTAGAAGGAAGAAAATAATTAAGATCAGAGCCAATATTAATGAAAATTAAAAAATACAAAGTATCAATCAAATGCAAAGTTAATTTTTTGAAAAGGTAAATAAGGTTGATAAACCTGTTAACCAAACTAAGTGAGAGAAAGAGAAAACTCAAACTAAGACAATTAGACATGGCAAAGGAAATATCACCACAAATATCACAAATTCATGAAATCATTGGCAAATATTTTGAAAATGTATTCTCCAATTTATTATTGGAAAATCTAGAAGAAATGGATGCATTTCTAGATACATATGACCCACCAAAATTGAACCATATAGGAAACCTAAACAGGCCAATAACAAGCAAGATCCTGTTTCAAAATAAAAATAAAAAGGAACACTTACATTCTAATGATAGAAGGAAGACTGCTAGAGTAGAGCAAGTGGATCATGGAGAAAGGTGAGAAGGAAAATGAAGGTACTGGGGAATGAGATTGATCAAATTATATTATGTTCATGTACAAATATGACATAGTGAATCCTACTATCATGAATAATTATAATGTACCAATTTAAAAATACAAAAAAAAAGTGGCTGGGGATGAAGCTTAGTGGTAAAATGCCCTTGAGTCCAATCCCTGTTTTTAGTAAAACAAAACAAAAAGAAATCCTTGAGAAAATATTACCAAATCATATTCAACAACACATTACAATTTTGTACATCATGATCAAGTTGGGTTCATTCCAGAGATGCAAGAATGGTTCCACATAATCAAATCAATAAATGTAATTCACCCCATAAATAGAATTAAGGACAAGAATTAATAATCATTTCAATAGAAAGGCTTAGAGAAAATTCAGCACCCATTGATAGAAAAACACTGAAACTTACCTCAACAATTTAAATATTCTATATGACAAACTCAAAGCCAGTATCATAGTGAATGGGGGAAAAAAATGAAAGCATTTCTTCTAAAATCAGGAACAAGATAAGAATGTCCACTCTCACTAATCCTATTACTTGAAATTTTATTGGGGGAAATTAGGTGAGGCAAGGAAATAAAAGCGATATAAATAGAAGATGAAGAAATCATTACTATTTGCTGATGATATGACCCTATACTTAGAAGATCCAAAAAACTCTACCACAAGACTTCAAGAGCTAACAAATTAATTCAGTAAAGTAACAGGATAACAAAATCACCATAAAAATCAATAGCTTTCCTATATACCAATAATGAATCTGCTAAAAAAGAAAAAGAAACCAGTGAAACAATTATGCGCACACACACACACACACACACACACACACACACACACACACACGGAGTGTAGGAATAAATCTAACCAAGGAGGTGAAAGACCTCAACAATGAAAATTAGAGAACACTGTAGAAAGAAATTGAAGAAGACACTAGAAGAACATCTCTTGTTCATGAATAGGCAGAATTAATATTGTTAAAATGGTCATACTATCAAAAGTGATCTACAGATTCAATGCAATTCCCATCAAAATACCAATGACATTCTTCACAGAATTAGAAAAAACAGCCCTAAAAATTCATATAGATGAGTAAAAGACCCAGAATAACCAAAGCAAATTCAAAGCAGTAAGAGCAATGCTACAGGTATCACAACACCAAATTTTAAATTATACTACAGAGCTACAGTAACAAATACAGCATGGTACTAGCATAAAAACAGACACAAAGACTAATGGAATAGAATAGAAGATACAAACCCAACACAGACACAGTCCTCTGCTTCTTTACAAAGTGTCAAAAACATGTTAGAGAAAAGATAGCCTTTTTAACAAATGGTGCTGGGAAAACTGGGTATCCATATGTAGAAGAATGATACTGGATTTCTATCTCTCACCCTACACATAAGTCAACTCTAGACCCAAAACTTTGCAGCTGCTAGAAAACGTAGGATCAGCAGTCTAACTCGTAGGTGCTGACAATAGCTTCCTCAAAATAACTCCTAAAGTTCAGAAAATAATACCAAGAATTAATAAATGAGATGGCATCAAATTACAAAGCTTCTCTACAGCCAAGGAAATGACTTAGAGCATGAAGCGAGAGTCTACAGATTGGTGGGGGGAAATCTGTCAGCTACTCTCTTGACAGATGATTAATATCCAGAATGCATAAAGAGCTCAAATAATTTATCACCAAAAACCAAATAACCCAATCAATAAATGGGCAAATGAACTGAAGTGACTTCCCCAAAAAAGAAATATAAATAGCCAAACAAATATATGAAAAAATATTCAACATCTTAGCCGGGTGCGGTGGCTCACACCTGTAATCCCAGCACTTTGGGAGGCTGAGACAAGAGAATCACAAGTTCAAAGCCAGCCTCAGCAAGGGCGAGGTGCTAAGCAACTCAGTGAGACCCTGTCTCTACATAAAACACAAAATAGGGCTGGGGATGTGGCTCAGTGGTTGAGTGACCCTGAGTTCAATCCCCAGTACCAAAAAATAATAATAATAATAATAATAAAGAAAAGAAAAGAAACAAAGAAAGAAAGATTCCACATCTTTTAGAAATCAGGGAAATGCAAATCAAAACTAAACTGTGATCTCATCTCATTTTAGTTAGAATGTCAGTCATCAAGAATACTTATACACTGTTAGTAGGACTGTAACATTAGTATGACCATAATGGAAATCAATATGGAATTTCCTTGAAAGAATAGAAATGGAAGCCGGGCGCAGTGGCACATGCCTGTAATCCCAGCACTTAGGGAGGCTGAGGCAGGAGGATCGCGAGTTCAAAGCCCACCTCAGCAATGGCGAGGTGCTAAGCAACTCAGTGATACCCTGTCTCTACATAAAACACAAAATAGGGCTGGGGATATGGCTCAGTGATCGAGTACCCTGAGTTAAAACCTCAGTAACAAAAAAAAAAAAAAAAAAAGAATATAAATGGAACCACTGTGTGACCCAGGTATACCATTCCTTGATATTTATCCAAAAGAATTAAAATCAGCATACTGATTTTACAGAGCAATACATGCA